>DF357669.1:15337-44179 GCA_000787875.1 Solanum virginianum | reverse complement strand
CAAACAAAGTTGGAGAGAAAAACTTCTTAAAAACGGAGGGAATGAACGCACAAATTGATTTGGATTACAACATAACTTTTGAACATCAGAAGTGGCTAAGTAGTTGTGTTATTTATCTTCGTTATTGTTATCATCGATGTCATTATTTGTTTTTCGATTAATCAACTATACCTTAATTCCAAATTAGTTGGAGTCAGTAATATGAGTCTTGTATCCATTTGCTCTGGCCTGTTTCATTCAAATGCTAAATAATTCATCTTTGAAGGTAAATTTGGCCTTTCTCTAGAGCTAGAGGTTACTTAGGTCGTACACTTCTTATCCCATTTGGATTTCCAAGTCTATGACTAGGATAAAAAGAACCTTGACACAATGATTCGATTTGCTCAATTATTAAAATTGTTGCAAAATTAATGAATTCTTAAAAGAGTTGCTAATCCACCTACTTTAGGGGTGACTATAATTGAAGGAGGATGGAATTTATATACGGGTATCAAAACCAATAAAACTTCATAGGGCTTAAAAGATTAGCGCTTCTTCGAATAGAACAAGTGTCATGTTTTGTCTTGTAACATAACAAGATTTTGAGTAACTGAAAACATAGAGGGACCCATCAATTACAAAATTCCAAATTTCCTTTTCACTTTAGAAGAATCGAAATGGTGCATCTTTCTCAGGGTTACTGTTGATGCATATCATTCATGATGTGTCAGTTGACTTCTTATCTACAAAACCTTCTGTTACGTTACAAAAGAGAAGGCATATATTAAAACGGGGGAAAAAGGATTTTTGCTTCTTTTGTTCCCTACTGGTGGAGTCCATTTTACTAAGTTGACCCTTGCCGTGCAATTTAAAAGCTCCTTTCTTCATTTCTTTTGACGACATAAGTTGTAGATTTAGAACGTGCATTCTGGTTGTCTAGGAGGATTCCTATCAATTCTGCGATCCAGAAATGGTATGCGATCTGCTTACCATCATCCTGTGATATCACTGATGCATCTACTTTTTGTTGTTGTTGTTTCATTTAACAGAATTTCCATGTTTAACTTGTCAATTTTGGGCATGAAAACACTTATTTGCATTACATATCTCGAGTTATATTTTCTTTATTTACCTTAAAAAAGGGAAAACTTAACCTAGAGCTTTGATTTTTTAGTTGCTTAAGAGGGCACTTGAAGAATCCGGTGATGATCTAGATTCTGCTATCAAACACCTAAATGAGCTCCGCTTGGGATCTGGTGATAATCTGAGGCCTGTGGCAGGAGGCTCTGGTGCTACGCATGAGGCCAGCGGCCAGTTTTTTACTCAAGGTGTACATTGAATTTTTTTGTTGTTTTTGATTGATGGTTGAAATTTCCTCCCTGTGGTGTTGCCTTGACTGAGATCATTTTTTCTGTCAAATTTTTTCGACTTTCTACCAATTGTAGTATGCCTTATTGTTGATCTTTTTGTAATGATTAGCAAATCCATATGCCAACACTTTGGTGTTAGCAACCACTAATGCTTTCATAAGGTTAGGTTGTCTACATTATACCCATTGGAGTGCGGTCCATTGATGCACCCCGCTAACTCGGGATGCTTTGCACATTGAATTGCTTTTTTTCAAAAAAAAAAAAAAACACACTACTTTGATGCCAAAAGGAATGGTTTGTGGATAATTGCCTTTTTTTTTTTTTTTAAACTTTGGTGTAAAAAGGAATCGTTAGAGGATAGTGAGTCCCCACTACAATTCATTGAATCTTTTGTATAGATAGCCTAAGCTCTTTTTCAATTCATTTTTTAAATGTAATCAGTGCTGGATTTGACATAAATAATACTTGCCATTTTAACAACAAAAAAATCCACATGATGTCATCGTTCATCCGTGTAAGACTCTGCTCTTTCAAGCTCAAGTATTGCACTTTATTGATTTTCCCATTTTTCAAATGTTTGTCAGTGTCCTGTCAACTCATCTACTTCTGCTCTGTAGCATGTACCAATTTTGGAGATATTTCAATTGTGAATGCATAAGTAACTGCTTATCATTTTAATGCTTCATAATCTGTGATTTTTGTTCTTCTTAAATTGAGCATGTGGTCACTTGTGGTCCATATTATCAACTCATCATCTTGCTTTGTTTCGGCACTTCCATACTAGTATAGTTGCTTAATATTTATGGTGGAGGTTTATCTTCGGCTTTGCTCGTGCTAACAAACCACCGGTTTATGTATCTTAACCCAACTAACTATTTAAATATCTGATAGCATGGTTGTTCTTGTGATAGCTTCACCTCTAACTTCATACCTTTGATGCTTATTCTTTGCATTAGTTTATACAGACATTACTCAGTTACTTTTTTTTCTGGTCGTGGTGAAGGGCCAGTTATACTTGAGCCAAGGGTCTTATCAGAAACGGCCTCTCTGCCTACACAAGGTAGGGTTAAGGCTGCGTACACACCACCCTCCCTAGATCTTACTTGTGGGATTATAGTTTTCGTATTATGTTGTTAGAGGTGGTGGAGGGCCATTTAGTATTGTGTCATTGAATGGGAGTATTAGTGAAAGAATCGGTAGTAATATAGGAAATTAAACAATCAAAGTGCCTTATGGTTGTGATTCAACTAAAAAGTTTGACAGTCAACAAAGGAAAGACCAACACTCTTTTCATGATACGGTTAAGCTTGATCTGGGTAAGTTGTTTGATTTATTGGAAGAGAAATGTCTTGTTTCTTGAAAGATATTGTGTCGAATCCCCTTACTTTTTGATCTTTTCATCAGACAATGAGAGTTAAATTACTGGTATAACTCTTCTTTGTGTGGTACATTTCATGCAAAGGGGGTCACTCAAGGCCATGGATGCCTTACTGCTAAAAATTACACCAGACAACCTGTTATGAAAAGATGAGAAAACTTGCAAGAAATTGCTTCTCCAACTGTTTCCATCCTTGCTTTGCTGAATGTATTTGAAAATTGTGTAATTTTTTGTCTCCATCATGATTCCCTGCGGCAATTGATGTTCTCCGTTGTTGTTAAACTGTAGACATTCATTGTTTGTTTTTTAAAGCACTGGCTGTAGATTTTCTGGCACAACTCTGCTTTCCCTTTACATTGACATAGCTCCTTCACGTTGTTGTAGGTGCAGCTACAGCTAACAGTGAGACCACATCTACAGAGGATTTATCTGCTGCAAAAGTGGTGCGTTTGGAGGGTGCAGAATGGGTGGAGCTTTTTGTTGGGGAGATGGCAAGTGCGTCCAGTATAGATGATGCTAAAGCCCGTGCTTCACGAGCTCTTGAGGCGTTTGAGAAGGTCATATGTGCTCGTGCAACAGAGGCAGCCTGCGGTTTCCAGCAGGTGGGCCCCAAATTCTATTAAGTATTTTTATTTTTCCTGCTTTACGAACACCCTGACATCTTTTTTTTAATTTTCTCTGCATTGCAAACACCCTGTCATATTTCATTCTTATTTTTCTTTTTCATTTCTACACTTACCAAGGGCTTATAGTGCACTTTTGCTTTTTGGGAGACCTCAATAAGAGGTAGATGAAGGAATGCAACCAAAAAAAAATAGATTTGTTTAAATAAGAGAAAAAGAAAATAAGTATGATATAAAACTGGAAAGTCTGCTTTTACTGCAATGTCAATGTGAAGAAAACAGTTCTTCTGAAAGGGTGAGATGCTGATATGTTGATCTATTGTCTCATTGGGGCATAAGCTAATAATACTCGTTCTTTGTGACCTTCTTGTGTCCCCCTTCCCCTCTTGCATTTTTTTAAAAGACAATGTTCATTAGCATTGGGGTGTGCGCTGGGGCATGGCTCCATATCCCAGACTGATTATCTTGTTTATTCTGGTTTTTACTCGTAGATCTTATTTTGATGAAGTTTGTTAATCAAAAAGAAAAAGTTATCTATATCCATATGTTTATAGTTTGGTTGTGATACAGGAGAATATGATGCTCAAGCAGCAGTTTGAATCTCTTGTACAAGAGAATGCTATTTTAAAGCGAGCAATTGCCATCCAGCATGAGCGTCAGAAGGAATTCGAGGATAGAGGGAATGAGTTGAATCAGCTGAAGCAGTCGGTGTCTCAGTACCAGGAGCAGCTTAGAACCCTTGAGGTCAAATTTCTCTTAGAACTGATGATGTTTTTTCTGTAGTTCATTTCTTTTGCTGGAAATTGTATATTGCTTCTCATTCTGTCCATTTTCTCACTGTAACTGAATGACAATAAGACGCTTCTCTGGATTAGGTGATTAAAATTTTCATCATTTTCTTTTCTTATTGTTTTAGCCTTTCTGTGTCATCAGGTCAATAACTACGCTCTCTCGATGCACCTCAAGCAGGCTCAGCAAAGCAACTCCTCTATTCCCCGGCGTTTCAACCCTGATGTCTTTTAGTATGTATCATGTCCCTATTGCCTCCGCAACTTATATAGGATAGCAACAGTAATGTCCTATTGTCAAAATAGTAGCAAGTGTTTCCTAAAGATGAATGATGATATTAAACTAGAACCTGTGTCTTTTGATTAAAGTGCCCTGCTGCAATTATTTGCCAAAGGGTACTTGTACTGTTCGTACAAGTTTCTATTTACTGTTGTGCTGTTGTTTCAATCAGCTTCGAAGTTCATATAATTCCGTTTTTCTTCTACTGTTAAGAAGATATTCAACGCATGATTGTTATGCTTTATTTCTTTCGTTGGATTTGATTTCTTCTCCATTTGATACCTTTAAATTCTAATGTATATATTATATATCGAGTTATACATGATCCCATGGGAAGTCCTCTCAGTTTTTGATAGTGACGTTACCATGATTAGAAACTGGATAGTTTCAAGATCTTGCTACTCTAAACAACTTACTAGTGTCTGGGAAGGGTAGAATGAATGCATACCTTAATCCTACCTTTGTGGGGCGGGGAGGTTGTTTCCGATAGAACATCGACTCAGAGATCTTGCTACTCTAAATGGGTAGAAACTACAAAACGAAGTCTCATGGATAAGTGCTAGCATATATCATCAGAACGAAACTAATTATTAGACATAAAATTTTCAGTAGAGCTTGTTTCCCCTGAAAGCTACACATTAGATTAATACTTGAATAGAATAGAGTCATGATAATTGTCATATCTTTACCCTTTCCCTACCCATTCATCTGTTCACCCCAACCCCATGGGATGAAAAAAAAAAAGATAAACCAAAACAACAACATACTCGTGGAATCCCATAAGTGGGGTCTGGGGAGGTAAAATGTATGTAGACCTTACCAATACCTCGAGGTTGTTTCCGGAAGACCCTTGGCTCAAAAATATCAGGCTCCAAAAGTAGAAGATACCAAGAAGAGAGATTACAAAGACAACTAGAAATTAGTAGTATAGCTTGCTTGAAAAGCCTTGAAGAAAACATAAAAAATTATACTAAGTATTGATTAGCATGGTTGTTTAAGAAAATGGAATAAGAGTTCCACAAGCTTTCATCATCTTCTTGAACTCATCAAAATTCACCATTCCATCTCCATCCACATCAACTTTCTTTATCATCTCTTTACAATGATCCAATTTGTTTCCCTCTATCATTCCTAAAGATGAAAGAATCTTACTCAATTCTTCTTCTGATATTAATCCATCTTTATCATGATCAAACACATCAAAAGCTTCCTTAAGATCTCTCTCTCTATTAGCCACTTCTTCTTCATTCATTTCACCTTCTTCCACTCCCTGTATTCCCAAAGTATGACAAAGTTCATAAAACTCATCAAGATCAATTAAACCATCTTTGTTTGAATCAACTTTCTCAACCATATCAACAATATCTTTGTCCTCCATGAAAATCCCAATATTCTTGAGAGATAGCTTTAATTCTTGCTTCGTTATGTAACCATCATTGTTCTTGTCAAAAGTCAGAAAAATAGCCATTAATTCATCCTTCTTGTAACTCTTAGAACTTTTCACCTTCTTTTGGTCAACCATGGCTATTGAGGGTGAGGGTGTTATTATGGCCTTCTCTTGGAGAGATGGAGATTTTAGTGAAATTGATTGAATCAAAGATTGAAACTTGTTAGTTGGGAAATTGAAAATTGTTGTGATAAGGCCAATAATGAAGAGAATTGCTAAGAAAAGAATGGTTAGTAGTAGTGTCATCATCTTTATTTTAGCTTTGTGGTTCTTGAAGTTCAATGGGGCATAGGAAGAAGAGGAGGAATATTGAAGGTGAAATAGATGGAGAAATTGGCTTTAATGAAAAGAAACAAAGTGTCAATATATTGTGAAGAGGAAGATACCCTTTGTCAAAAGTAACTGGAGAACTACTGATTAAGGTTTGTGGTGGGGTAGGTAGGACAATGAAAGAAGAAATCCAAATTTGTTGTGGGGGGGATCAGATGGGTCGCTGTAAATCTAAAGCTGATATTTAAATCGAAAATCAACATGGAGTCTAGGCAGTGCAAAAACACATAGACTGGAGTGAAAGATCACAAGATGCAATAGAACAATTGTTAATTAGACGATAGCATGCGCAAACAAAAAACTAAGAACTCAGAACCAAAAATAAAGGAGAGACAAAAAAAAATTTTAACAAGAGGTCTCGAATTAGTTCCAAGTAATCAGACTTACCTTTAAGTCTTTGATTAAAAAAAAGTAAAGCAACTTTTGCTGATGAATGATTATTAGCCACATTGTAGTCCCATTTTGGTCCCCTATTTCTTGACCTCATGTACTTCAATTATTATTTTCTTACTTTCTCTTTTCCCTTTAATTAACTTCCCGAAGTATTCTGTTGCATGAAACATCTTGCGTTCATGTAGGGGTACGAGGAAAGATGCATCCTAATGAAGTATATATGTGTAGCATATTTTGACATAAATATCAATAGTTAATTTTACAGCTCGAACTCCTTATCATCACACGAGATAATTTTATCGTTATTCTGGGATTCTCCTTCAACCTATAATATCATCAAGATTTGTTAATATTTACATAGCTTAACATGTAATAATTATTTTTTTAACCATTTTTACGTAGTTACCAATTAATGTTTATTATATAAATTTATTTATGAATATTTTTTATTGGAAGTCACAAAAACTTTTTGAGAATATAATACAAAATGGAACGCGTTTTATCAAGGCAAAGAATCTTTCCTAAAATTTCACGTTTAATTATTTGTAATATATATATATATATATATATATACATAAAATGATAGAATTATATTGGACCTCATTTGTCATTGTTCAAAGTGATATTTGAATGTGTCACTTAGAAAATATTGTGTTGAAATAATTTGAACATGTATTTAACTTTTATTGGTATTTGACAGATAATCCTGTTCAATATTATCAAACAATAAAAAGTTTTCCTAGTGACTTTATTACAGCATATATTCTTTGCTTCGTTTTCATGCATTGATCAATTTAATTTGGATTCTTTACTCCAACCCCTAACCTCACAAAAAAACTCTTGAATTTCTGTGCGCAAACCTTTCACTGTCTATCAGAGAGTTAGAGAGGCAATTTTCCGAAGATCCATATCTTAAAAATATCAAGCCCCAAAAGTAGAAGATACTAGATATGAGGGAAAAAAAGATTAAAAGTGGAAAGCAAATGATTATATATAAATACAATAGAAGCAACAAATATAAGACAGACAATAACAACACAAGATATAAAAACATGACTAATCTTACTTACCTACTATATCACAAGGCCAGACATCATCATATCCCTACTAGCCTATTAACCTTCTATCCTAATACACGACCCCCATTCCTTTCTGTCTAAGGTCGTGTCCTCGGTGAGATGAAGTTTTGCCGTATCATGTCTAATTACCTCCCCCAGTACTTCTTCGATCTGCCTTTACCCCTCCGCGTAACCCCTAAATACAACATCTTGCACCTCCTAACAAGATTGTCGGCACTTCTTCTTTGCACATGCCTAAACCATCGCAGTCTCGTTTCTCTCATTGTGCTTGCCACAGAGGCCACCCCTAACTTCTCCCGAATGTCTCATTTCTAATCTTATCATCCCTGGTATGTCCACACATCCATTTCAACCTCTAGTATAATTCTCTACATTATTATATCAAATTATTGATTACGATTTTGGGACTTTTAACGACTTATTGTCGTGAAGTTTTAAATACAATAGATGGTGCTTCAAGACATTGTTATGGCGTTTTACATTTGAAATTTATAACTCTAAAAGAATGATTATTTTTTAAATACAATGATCAGAAAGTGATCAATAAATGCTATTTTCACGATTTTTCCACCGTTGTAATGAAACCCAAACACTCTTTGCCATACAACACTAATGAGCAAACCCCAATATCTCTAGATGGTAGCCCAATAAGCTTTTCTTCTCCTCAACCCAATAAACTTGGATAGCTACTTGATATCTTAGATGAAAAAATTACGTGTATAGGCAAATATATACTAGTTAATTAATTAATATAGTTAAAATTTGAATTAATTATGGCTCGCAGAAAACATCTAATTGTAATTATAGTTTGAGTTTTGTATTATTCGCGCGATTTATACAAACGTTATACGCGATTATACAAAAGTTGTGCACAAATCAAATTGTATAACGAAATATACAAACACTGTGATTGTATAGTGCATTATACAAACGTTATGCATGAATTGTATAGTGAAATACAAATGTTATATAAAAACTGCAAATTGTATAGCGAACTATACAAATGTATATAAATATTGCACAAATTATACAAATACTGCTATAACTATAGTTAGAAAATATAACTACCCAAACCATAACTAGAAGCATAATTACGTTTTATATATTTATCATTTATGAAATTTGCCCTACTAAAGTATGATCATACAAGTAAAAGTTAAACAAGCTCAACATATGGATTATGGTTGGCTATTTTGTATGGTTTATTTCATAAAATAATTTTGTCCATACTTCAATTCAAATAATTAATGGTCTAGATCCTTGTACAAATAGCCACTTTAATGTCTGCATTTAAATACTTCACAAACCTAGCCATATTTCAAACTTCTTTTTGAGAATTTATCCACAAATGTCATTAACATGCAAAATCATGAAAATCAAACCAAACATTCTCAGACCTAATAATATTATTGTTTGTATTAGGGTAGATTGTATATATATATATATATATACGAGCGGAGTTAGTGGGGCATAAGGGGATTTATCGCTTTTTTGTAGTCAAAAAAATATTTATATATGTAAAATTAAAATTATATTTATATAAATATATAGCAGATACTGAATCGATTGGTTCTTCATCTATAAATCAAAATGTAATTACTAATGTTTGCATTAAGGTAGATTGTATACATCACACCCTTGGATGTGATCTTTTTCCGACCCTTCGTAATACTTCCCATTGAAATACTTCGAAACTTCATAATTTTTCTATGTGAAAACAATCAAAATATCTATGAAAATAACTACCGAATATTTTTCAATGAGAAATTAATTTTAGTAGAAAAATAATAATTTTTTTACAATAGATTATCTACATCATTACTCCTTAAAGTATGATCCTTCCTCAAATCTGATTTAAATATGCAATATTTTATGCATCGAATTGTCTTTTTTAACGGTATAAAAAAACAGAAGGAGTGGGGGTGGGGCTGTTAGTAGCTGGTTTTGCAGAGCACACGTGAATTTACTTACACAAAGGATTGTAAAGAAAAATCCATATATGCATGCAGTCTTCCACAATGTGTACAATACCTTTTGGGACTTTTGCAGTCCAACCACACGACCAAAACAACCAAATCAATTTTCGTGTCATCGTCAGAATTTGAAATTTATGAATTTGATTTCAAAATATTTATCGATACCTCATATATGCATTTGCATCTCGTCTGGTGTAACTTTTTAAGGTGTAACATTAATTATATGTTGCATCTGTTGTTGGTGCTGGTAATTTTATAGTCGTAAAATTTAAAGATGAAATCATAAAATTTTATGGAGTTTTCGTACTTTGTGTGAACGCAAGATACAAACTGTCACGCACATCACAATCTCTGAAATACAACTGTTTTTTGAACCCTATATATATATATATATATATATATATATTACAAGCTGTATAATCCATGTGGACCTAATGTTACCTGGCTCTAGTAGTAACCAATATTAGTAATATTCTTACTCTACAAAATGATATATTTTATAAATCATCCATTTCACTTTTGTGAAACTCTATAATAAAGTAGTGTCCTAAAGTTTTATGTTGGATATAGAAAATTTCATAATAATAACTATTTTTTGCAATTATAAGAATTAAGTAATAGCTATCTAAAAAATTTTTATTAGATTTTCTATAAGTAATTAATATCGACCTACATTATTATTGGGCTAGTCCATGTATTTAAATCTTTGGTATCAAATCCTAACCAGCCTGTCCATTTAACACGTCTAGTAAAATCAACTAAACATCAAAAAAACCCAAGTTTTAATAATTTGTTGGACTTACGATTAGTTATCAATAGGTTCACGAAAATTTAGTAATTTTATCACAATAATATGTATATTATATATATACATATAATATCTACTAAATATTTCTTAATATTTGATTATGAATTCGATTATTATTATTCACTATTATAACAATAATAATTTATACTTACTATGTCCATTTTTGTTTTGTCCATGTTACTTTTTCTATCTAGCTTTCTCCATCAATCCCTATTATTTGTAACAAACATGATGTGACATGATTACCATCTTATCACTTTTCAACATTTATATAATTCTAGTAGTTACCTACAAGTAAATAATTTTAATTTATGGAGTATTTAGGAATTTTAAATTTTATAAAAATATTTACTTATTTAGATATATTCAAATATTATAACTAATTTAACTATAAGAATAAGAAAAATGAAAATTTCTAGCTAGTACGAAATAAATTGTTGCAAGAGATCTATATTTGTAGTTCGTAAGCACAATACGAAAAAAAAGAGCATAAGTAAATCGTCTTTTCCTTGATAAAGAAAGTGTATATTTTTCTTAATGTGTAAGATTATTTTTTTAATAAGATTATTTTTTTAATTGAGACGATTAGTAACAATACTAAGATGCATGGAGAACACTGCCACTATGGGCTCAATATATTCGCTGAGGTTTGTCTCACCATATGAAATTCAACACTAAGGTTTGTTCCGTCACATTGATGAACTCTGGCCCACATAGACAAGGCAAACATAAGAGTGAATTTGATACTATTTGTAATGATTCGCTGAGGTTTGTTCCACCATATGAAATTCAGCACTAAGGTTTGCCCCGTCTCACCAATGAACTCTCTAGCCTACATCGACAAGCTAAGGCTGACACAAGAGTGACTTTAATACCATCTGTAACGACTCGATCCGTTAGTGATATTGTCCGCTTTGAGCCTATGTCTGCACAACTTTAATATACGTCACTAGTAGGTAAGGTATATTTACTTATATATACTCAATCTCTATGTTATGTTTTGCCGATTTGAAACTCTATCTAAAGATGGGTTGTTACTGATTCCATTGTGATTCATTGATTGAAGTGATACATCCATTAGTTTCATCCTCAACATAATCATCATACATCAAGATAATATTTATTAGCAAGTCTATAGTACATAAGAAAATAAAATTTGGGGGACCATAAAACCCCCATACTTTTTGTTCCAAAATAAAAATTAAATAACATCATGCCCACTTGATGACGTGTGATTGGGATGGGATGCCTTATTTTCTCATAATATTTTTTTAACAATTTGAATAAAGTTTTTCAAAACTATATACTATATCTTTTTAATTTTTAATTAAAAAAACAATGATATAAATTTTTTTGTTTCTATTCAAGATTTATGACCCCATCTAACATTGGCTACTTTTCTCCACCAAGCACTCACCATAGTAGCAAAGTAGGCATTGTGTGGGTTAAATGAAACCTACTACCCCCACCCACGCATCCCACCTCATAACTTTAATAATAATAATTTTCAAGTCAGTTTATGTATGACTCGACTATTTTATCAGATATAATATTCACTATCTTTACAAATAATGTGATAATTTTGTCCCCTAAAACTTTGATAGATGAAGAAAAACCACATATTCATAATCCGATTTAGTTTGTTCGAGCGTGAATATGTATATAATATAAATACACATATAGTTATATAGTTTGTTTGAGCGCGAATTAAAATGTTATAGTAAATGTGTATATATCCAAACACATGTTATGTATATGTTGATTTGACGTTATTAACTCTGAGAATTAACATCTATATACAAACACGTGCTAAGTATATATTGATTTGACGTTATTAACACTGCGAATTAACGTCTATATATAAATACGTGTTAAGTATATATTGATTTGATGTTAACACCGATAATATTTTTTTATCCTTTATTGACCAATTTGCCCTCCTTCCCCTCTAGCTATCTCTATAAAGTAATTGGTTCCACCATATAGACAATACATGCTAGTGTGGTCCTTATTTAGAACTTGTTCATTTGTATAGGCATTGCTTCTAACTTCACTTCAAAAAATTTCTCTTCTTTCTTCCTTTTTATTTTTCACTTTTAATATTCCTCTTGAAGATTCACTAAATGATGAAGATTTATATGAAGTCCTATCATGTTTTTCCACAGCTTTCTTGAACTTTTTTTTGGCTGAATTTCCATCTTTGATAATTATTGGATTAATGTCAAAGAAAGTTCAAGAAAGTTGTGGGAAGATATGGTGAATTTAGGGCTTCTTTTGAGTGGATAATTTCCATTTTATGGAGGATGTTTGGGATAATGTCAACGAAAGTTTACGGACCTAGAATTCACGCTCCTTCAGAACACTGTGAACATGTTCTTGCACTATTTTAACGTCGGATTTAGGCAAGACATGTCACCGTGGTAAATTCTTGAAATTACTTTATAATTTTTTACATTTTTGCCGTATCAAACATTTTGAGAATTAAATAAATTTTTAATTCTTTGTCATTTTTCTTTTCTATATTGATTTTTCTACAATTTTTTTTAGTTCAAGAAAGTAGATACCATATTTGGAATTTTTTACTAATTATTTCAATTTTTTCTCCATTCAATCAAAAGAACGAATTACTTACCACATTATTTCTGAATTTATAAATTCTAGATTTTGAATTAAAGCAAGGTAATATTATTTTTTTATTCGTCGATGGTGTAAAAAATTATTTTACATTATTTTATTTTATTTAATTAATCCATCTGTCGTGACCATCACTCATTGTAGTGAGAGTTTGGGTTACAATATTGGTGTAGTTTAATTTGTGATAATAGCTAAGTGAGTCAGCAATCTTATCATGTTAAAAATTTATAATTAACTATTCGTAAGTGATTTAATCGTATAAATATGTTTTATGTGAAAAAAAATTAATTTTCACAATTTGATTTGTATTAATTATGAGTAAATAAAATATTCAGAGTGATAGAAAATGAGATAAATAATAAGTGGCAGATAAAATTCATTTCCTTTCTCTCGAATATTTTGATGCAAAAAACTATTTGACATTCACATATGGTTTTAGAAATGAAGATAATAGTAAGTGGCAAATTAGGTTCCTTTAGCTTATCTCAAAGATTTACGGTGCACAAAATATTTCGTATTAACAAATTAAATGATTTGAGGAAAGATTGCATTTAATAAGCTTAAAAAAAAGAAAGAAATAATAAGTGGCAAACAAGATTCCTCGCTCGTTTTTTCTTAGATATTTCAATGCACAAAGCATTCGACTTGCACTTAGTTTGAAAAAAAAAAACTTACTGAAAGGGCGTGAAAAAAGAGATAATAAGTGGCAAACAAGATTCCTCGCTCGTTTTTTCTTAGATATTTCAATGTACAAAGCATTCGACTTGCACATAATTTGAAAAAAGAACTCATTGAAAGGGCGTGAAAAAAGAGATAATAAGTGTCACATAAGATTCTTCGCTCGTTTTTTCTTAAATATTCGAATGCACAAAACATTCGACTGGCACATAGTTTGAAAAAAAAACTCACTGAAAGAATATAAAAAAAGAGATAATAAGTGTCAGATAAGATTTGTTATCTTTTCTCAACTATTCTCATGCACAAAGTATTCGACATTCACACCTGATCCCACCCAAAGGTGTGAAAAATGAGATGATAAATGGTAGAGAAGATTCCCTACCTTTCCTCATTTACCTTCAATAATTGCTATTGTTCATATTGTTTGCTCCTTTATTTTTAACTACTTTTATGATATCATTTCTTTCTGTGTAAAAGGTTAAATTTTGTTACTATCTGAACCAAAAAAAAATCAAAAAAAAAAAAAAGTTCAATTTTATTTACCCGCTTGTGAATATTTACTCCTTATAATATTCTTTCTTTTTTTTTTTCTAGTTTTACATCCAATATACGATACATATTAATTAGAGATGTTGAAATTAAATCATAATTATACATAAAAATAATTTTATATCCAAAATTTAAACGTAAAAATTTTAATTAAGAATTAAAAGTACTTACGATTCTATCGCGATTCTAAGTCATTGTAACTAGCACTAATTTTATAGAGTTTACGGTATATATGGTCACTCAATTAATTAAAGAAAAATTACGCGGATAAACAAACATATACTAGTTCATTAGCTGATATAGTTGTAGTTTGAATTAATTACGGCTTACGGCAAATATCTAGTTGTATAGTAGTTTGAATTTTGTGTAATTCGCGCGATTTATACAAACATTATGCAAAAACTATGCGGGAATCAAATTGTACAGCGAAATATTCAAACACGATGATAGCAAATTATACAAACGTTGTGCACGAATTATATAGCGAATTATACAAACGTATACAAATATTGCTATAACTATAATTACAAAATGTAATTACCCAAATTATAACTATGGAGTATAATTAAAGTATTTTTCAGTGACTATATGCGAAAATTTCTCTTAATTAAATGCTTGCTCAAGAGTCTTGAGTCAAGACTTATCTTAGTTAATAATTATGTTGTTAATTAATTGGACGATTATAAAGAGTATTAATTTCTAATTATTATTTGTGCAATAAAAAGAAAAAAAAAAAACTATGGATTCTTGATTAATTTGTCACTAAATAGGATTAACACGACTAATTAGAAATGATTTAAATTTGTCTTTCTTTTATGTATAATATAATTTTTTATTGTACGAAGAAATTTCAATTGATTTCTCTTAAATAAAAATGTATTTTTTTCTTTAATATTTATTCCACACCAATGTCAGAATTATTATTAGGTAATTAATAGAAAAAATCATTAATGGCCAACTTGCAAGAGAAAATATTAGTGGAATTAATGCTGGTAAATAATAACCCTGTGGATACGAAATTTATTAAATGTGACACAATTATATGTGTAGTAATTTTGCATAGTAATAAAAATCACAAAATTAGTACGTGTTGAGTACTATTCAGTATTCAAAATTTATTGATTGTAATATTATTTACATCTTTGAAGGATAGAATTATTTCATACTTTTTTATTTTATAATGTGATCAAACAATATCACATTTGCTAACAAGTAGGAGGGAAAAAATTAAAGAATATTAAAATATAAAAATTAGGAATCAAATGCATAGCCTAAATTATTTTTAAAACCCCTTTGATCACTACACTATTTTTTTTTAATTTTTGAGGGTTGAATATTATAGTCAAATATATGTAATTTTCTGATAAAGAAAATTGAGTTACATCAAATCTTTGAATCAATGTGGCTCCACCTTTGATTTGACAAGTCATCCTTTCTCACGAAAGTACTTCAAAAATAAAATAACATTTGTCCATCAAAATATAAATAGAAATTTAATTAAACTATTGCATAAATAAGCTTTGGAATTCAAAGAAACAATCCATGCACAAAATTTTTAATTAAACAACTAGAAATAAATATGGTCAAATTTGTTTCCCCATAAAAATCACACTCCCCTCCCAAAGGCGATTTTAGTAAATGATCAAATATGATACTCGGACTAAGGGTTAAGTTGGTAATTTTTTTTACATTTTCTTCTCTCGGAGTCTGAATATCATATACGCCTCCAAAATAAAGAACCTTAAATACTAGAAGAAAAGCATGTATTACCTAGCAAGATTAAGTGAATACCCTTAAAATTGTGATCATTTATTTCGATCTTTCCAGACACAATAAAAAAATCCCAATAAATTTTCCAACAAATCAACATATGCTTCCAGCCAATAAGAAAAGAGAAATGAAGATGGATATATAGGATTTCACCATTCTAATTTAGAGGTCTTGAATCATGATAGGGAGTGCTTTAGGTAAAAACAAAGATACAACCTTTTTTCGTATTTGTAATTGAAAAATGGCTAGATAATTCAAACGTCATTGATCGATTAGTCAATTTTTGAAATTCATGATAGTATCTTGAATTTTTCACTTGTTTAATTTCAAAATTCATGATACTGACATGATGTTTCCGCATAAAAAATGACTTTTTTCAAAGAATTTTCAAATATTGACTATTTCTTAAAACACCAACCCAAAAAGTGGCTAACTGATACAATTTACGAATTTTCAAATACACTTACTATCATACAATTTTTATGAATATTTTTCTTTTTAATAATTTTACGTAATACAAAATACGAATTAGTCTAATCAGTGAATTCCAAATTATATCGAATGATTATATCAAAAAAGTGTGTAACATTTTAGTGTGTGGTATCTTTTCATTGACAAGAGAGGTTCAAACATCAATAAGACAGCCAAATCAAACACAAGATTATGTTTGATAGATTTTCTCTTATTTACAATTAAATAATCAAAAGAGAGATGAAAAGTGTCAATATCTTAAAACTTTTCAATTCAATCCTGTCTTTTTTTGGCCAAAAGTTAAATTAATTTTGCCTATCAGATAAATAAAATTCTACCTTTTTTCTGATTCTAGATCAAAGTTATTAGTAATTATTAGCTTAGTCTAAATATAAAATTGTATGTTGATCCCATTATGTTTAACTTTAAACCAACAGTGTAAGTGGGAAAAAAAAAAACCTCTAAAGTAAAAGCAAATAAAGCAATTTATATTTTAAAAACATCAACTTTAGTAAAATAAAAATTGTGAAATTTGAAAAAAAAAAAATATACTAGTATTTATTTCCAAGTTAAAAATAGTATAGTATTATATGTGATTAGGACGTCATGGATCATTCAAGCCTCGAAAACAGCCTCCAGCAGAAATGCAAGGTAAGATTGCATACAATAGACTCCTGTGATCGGGCTTTTTTCCAAACTCTGCTTAAAGCGGAAGCTTTAGTGCACCGAGCTTACTTTTTTTATGACAAAATATTAATAAAGGAAAGAAATTACTTAAGCCAGGAGTGACCTTCTGTAAAACAGCTAATCTAATTAAAATGAAATAAATTATTTATTTGAATGCTTACATTCATGAACCTGCAAAGAACAATACATTATTGGACTAATTAATTTTGGTATACATTAATGTATTAATTAATTTTTTTTCTGTACAAATCAGTCATGACCTGGCATAGTAATGGATCAACCATGTGTAATCGAGTTTATGTTATATGCACTGAACAGATTTTTAACATCATCGAACTAAATTAACTAAAAATACCTAGTAATTTGCTATAATCGACTAAATCAATTGATAAAGTATAGACACGGGTCGGAAGAGGTTCATCTAAATCCTCTATAAAAGTTTAAAATCTAGATAGAAAGGTATGGAAGTCACATATTAGGGTAGAAGGTTAGAAGGCTAGTAAGGGTAAAATGATGTCGGGCCTTGTGTTATAGTAGTTAAGAGGTAGTCGTGTCGTTATATATTGTACTGTGTTGTTATTGTCTGTCATTTATTTTAGTACTTTATTGTCTTTATAAATTTTCATTTGTTATCCACTCTAGTCGTTGTTTCGTATCTAGTATTTTCTGCTTTTGGGGACGATATTTTTGAGATGAGGCTCTTTTGGAAATAGCCTCTCTATTTCTATGAGGCAGTGATAATATAAAATCTGCGTACATTTTACTCTCTCAAATTAGACCCCACTTGTGGAAATATATTTCACTGGGTATATTGATTTGTATATTGAACTGAATGTTAAATATTATACAATTTAAATAACCAGAAGATTTATATAAATTTTTAGGAAGATCTCAAGTTAATAATATGTTTTTCTTCAAGTGGAGAAACATCCTTTAACTTTTTTATTTTATTTTTTTGTAGTTATTTAATAATATTCTGGAATATTATAATTTTATGCTTTCTCCAATTTTTCTTAAATAACCAGAAGATTTATATAAATTTTTAGGAAGATCTCAAGTTAATAATATGTTTTTCTTCAAGTGGAGAAATATCATTTAACTTTTTTATTTTATTTTTTTGTAGTTATTTATTAATATTCTGGAATATTATAATTTTATGCTTTCTCCAATTTTTCTGTTGTAGTGGTTAAAATGGCTGGAAAAATAGCTATAGTCTGACATATAATGCATGCACATACATAAACTTATCAAATGCTTTACCTAATTTTAAATAAATAGCTTTAAAATTTATGTAGACATATAATATAATAGTTAGTTGGGAAGGTTCCATATGAGAATGAAATGACAATATTGTGGTCCATCCTATACATCCAACTGCAAGATTCCGACTAATTTAAATTCATGTCATGTGTGATCTGTCGAACAAATATTTCATCAGAAATTTCAAATATAACGTTGGATAATTTGTTCATAATTTTTTTTATTTTTTTTTACTAATACTGAAGGAGAAATCACTCTCTCATATAAAAAGATCTTCTCCATCAATTACTAGCATTTGAGGTTGCTATACTAGATTATTAATTCAAATTCACATCACGTGTGATCTCTTACACGTGTATGTTGCTAGAAAAACAGGAATTCATTTCCAATGGGATTCTAATTGAAAATCCATCCAACAAATTTTTCATCAAGAAATTTCAAATTTAACATTGAATAATTCGTCCATAAGTTTTTTTATCTTTTTTACTAATGTTAAAGGAGAAATCACTCGCCAAAAAGATCCTCTCCATCAATTACTATCATTTAAGATTGATATGCTAGAATTCAGAATTCATAAAGCTTAAATTTTAAATCTTTTGTCACAATTAGAACGCTACTATAATAATTAGTATTTAGAGAAATTTATAAACACTTATACATAAAAAAAAGAAAAAAAAAGAGAATTCTTTGATATAATTTATACCTTGTATGAAATTAAGCCAGCTGCTTTCTGGAGTTGGTAGGGGCCTAATATTTACTATATTAATTGGTATTTATGGCTACATTAAACTCATCATAGCATGAGATCTTAAATCCTAACAAGTAACAACTAATATTTGGGTTAAAATTGAAAAAAAAAAAGATTTAAAAAAAAAAGACAACATGTGATGATAGATCACCAAACATGAAAGTTACAAAAATATAAAATCAACAAAAATGAAATTTTTCATCACAAGTCACAAATTGAGATATTTTATGGATTTCTCTTAAGAAATAGATCTAGTGATAGAGAATTCACATGTCGAATTCAAAATTTTCACTAATAAATTCAATATATAAAGAAGTAATCATATGAAAATCTATAGAATTTTTTTTTCATATTTAGACTATGTAGATCTAGTAAGAGAACTCATAAGTAGTAATGACAAAATCATGAATTTCATTAATAAAATTCAAGAAAAAAATATAGAAAGAAGCTAAAAAAAAATCAACAATCAATATATATATACACATTTAAAGAATTATCTAATTACACCACATAATTTATCTAATTATCTAATTAAACACGATTAAAAATGTAAAAAAAATTCAGACGTTTCGATTAAAACTCCATAAAAACATGTAATTTCATCGAAAAGTCAGATGTTTCAATTAAAACACCATAAAAGGGGGTTGTTGCAATTCACCATGCCAATATAACTTGAAAAATTTCAACAATAAAAGAAATATATGTTCTTGACCCTATATGTATCTTCCCACAGCTTTATTGAACTGCAAACAATTTAATCTCTTCATATTTGAAGAAAAAAAAAGATATTTTTATATATGCAGTTCAAGAAAGCTGTGGAAAAGTACAAAAAGAGTCATTTTGTACAGACTAAAAATAAACCTCTATAGATACAATCTCATTAACCCTAAATAGGGTTTCTTGAGAAAATAAAAAAAGAGACTTTTTTTATTTTAATTTTTTTCTTGCTCTCAGTGTGTGTGTGTGTGTGAAAAAAATTGGAAGAAATGAAGTGTTGTGAGATGAGAAAAATGGGCAGTATTTATAGGGAGAGTTTGTGTTTGGGGTAGGGGTGGGGTGGGGTGGGGTTTCGAGGGGGTGGGGTGTTTCTTTACTACTGATCCCAAGAAGAATATTGGATTGGGTCTACAACAGA
The DNA here is from genome assembly GCA_000787875.1 of Solanum virginianum. Taxonomy (NCBI): domain Eukaryota; kingdom Viridiplantae; phylum Streptophyta; class Magnoliopsida; order Solanales; family Solanaceae; genus Solanum; species Solanum virginianum. The sequence goes on along the minus strand of DF357669.1, from coordinate 23,796 downwards.
AACTCTGAACAACCCTACCTTTTTCTATACCTACTTGGAAAAAGCCAACTTTATTTCATCCCATTTAATTAATTTAAGCAAAAAAAATTAAAATAGTAATACTTCTTCCGTTTTATTTTATGTGACACTTTTTTTCTTTGATTTGATTTGACATGATACTTAAAAAAAGGAAAATTATTTATGTTAGACTCTTTGACTTGACATAATGTCTAAGGAAAAAAAGGAAGATTGTTTATATCACATCATTTGACTAGATATGATGTTTAAGAAAAAAAGACTGTTTATGTGTCACTTTTTGACTTCACATGATGTCTAAGAAAAAAAGAAGATTGTTTATGTGGCACTTTTTGACTTGATATGATGTTTAAGGAAAAAAGGAAGATTGTTTACTTGACACCCTTTAACTTGACCTGATATTTAAGGAAAAAAATAAAGACTTTTGAAATTTATGGTCTAAAATCATTCTTAGATATTTGTGTGACTGAGAATCATTTCATTAAGGGTAACGAGGAATTTTAAAGTTAAATTATTTACTAAGGTGATATTTTTTTGGACGGACCAAAAAGGAAAGGATGACATATAAAATGAGACAGAGGGAGAAATATAACATATATTATCTTCCTCTCAATTTATGTGGCACGAATTTCGAGATTTAAATCACTCTATCTTTGATCCTAAAGTTTTCATATATTTTTTAAAAAATATTGGAAACTATCATTTATTATGATTTAAGTATTTTTTACGTGGTTGAGAAATTAATTTTATTAGAAAAAAATTGAAGATTTCATGCACAACTTCTTGATCAAAATGTAAACTATTTGATTCACAAAAAACAAAAAGAGTTATATAAATTGAGACCGAGAGAGTAATATATATTGCACATATATATATATATATGTATATATGTGTGTGTGTATATATATATACACATGCACACGCTCTTCTTCTGATCATTTCAAATTGTCATAATAAGATTTTATACAATTCTTAAAATTAGTCTTTATTTATATATGTGTCTCTTAATTATTTATTATTATTATTATTATAAATTGATAAGTATTTAGGAATAATTATATTTAAAATTTGTTGTTTAAAACAAGTTTTAGAAATACTTGTGGCTACATATCATCTAATATAATTAATTAAGAGTAAAAAGAATTTCAAACTCAAATTGCATCTAATATAAAAATGTGACTTTTTTTAAAATACAAATTTTAGAAAAGAAGGTCTATCATGTACATTGGAATAGAGAAATTACTATTATACTCTTACTCAAAATTATATACTTACAAAGATATGAGTAAAAAAATATTTACTTATAAAATAGTTATACCCAAAATCCCTCAATGAATATTGTAATTGATAGCCTGGCAAAAATTGTACAATGTTTGCTATAGGTAATTGCACATATCATAAAAAAAAAAAAAAATTAAAAATCTTACACTCAGACTCACCATATATATACACATTAGATCTAGCACGAGCCAAATACATATTATTTTTTAGCTTCAAGTTAATAAAAATTGGAGAGTCAATTAAACTTTTAATATAATTTTAATTTTTTTATGTTGTGAATTATAGTTAATAGTACTTTTTATGTAATGTTTAAATAATATATATTATTCCTTCTATATTAATTTATGTGATTCTTCATAGAATTCAAGAGTCAAATAGACTTTTTATGTCTTCTATTTTTTTAATTATTAATTATTGTAATTTATAATACTTTTTTTTATGTCATTTTCAATATATATTACTTCCTCTGTTTATGTGATTCTAATAAAAATTTGAAGGTAAATCAAATTTTTTTTGCAGGCCTTTTAACTACATCCAATGATCTTTTTGGTATAGTATGTATATACCTTTAACTTACATGGAAAAATATCTGTTATTTTAAAAATTTATGTCCAATCAAATATTATCTGATATTATTGGTTCTGATAACAACCACAACTAGGTGCAACTACAACTATATACTTCATAAAACTCTACAAAATAGAATTTGAGAGGTTAAAAAAACATATAATATAACATTACATTAAAAAATTAGTTTCTTTTTTTATATTTCATTTGTTCTATTTTGTGTGATATTTTTTTAGTCCATTCAAAAAAAAGGTCATGCCAAAAAAAGTTACCTTGCTTTAATTAAAAATAATTTAATTTTTTAAAAAAAATTATCCTGAATGAAATAATTTTCAGTCACATAAATATATAAGAATTATTTTAGATCATAAGTTTCAATTTTTTTTTTAAACACTATGTCAGTCAAAGAATATCATATAAAATGAAATGAAGAAAGTACTATCGTAAAATATTATTATAGAACATAATTGTTATAGAGACTGATTATTTTGTTCAATATATTATATTGCATATGTTATATTAATTATATTTGTCACTAGTGTAACAAACAATTGAATTAAACAAAGTGATATTTATTTTGAGAGGTGAATATAAAACCTTACAGATAGATTGGTTATATTTTGGTTTAGTGGGCACACATTTATGGGTCCCTTTTATAGATCTGTCCATTTGTAATTTCCAGCCTATTATATTTATTATTTATAATATGCCCATAACTTTTAATTTGGCACCTATAAATTATAGATTAGGGGGTGCCCTAAATAATGTATATTTATTATATAGGGCCATGTTTCCATTTTTAAAAAATAAAGATTTTAAAGAGTTGAATATATTAGGAGCAAATACTAAAAAATGTATTTATTATAGGTAGAATTTATATAAATTACATAGTGTAAAGATTTAATTATCATTTTTTCTACTCTTTTTTAATTTATAAAAATTTCTTTAAAAATATGGCAATCTGATTTGGTAATCTGGATACATTAATTCAGTTTCGAATACAAAAATTAGGGGTTTTATGTATTGTCACACAACATTTAAAGCATGATACATTAAATATATAGAAAATTTAAGAATCAAAATTAATATACTTAGATTATAAATTAATGAATCCGAATTATTGAATTAATGTATCCAAATAAAAATAAGAGATTTTTGAAAATGGCTGGAAATAATGAAAAATATGATAAATAAAAAAGTGTAATTAGGTAATGGCAAACACATCAAACCTAATTATGCTCTGTAGCTATAGTTTGAATAATTAAATTCTATAACTATAGTTATAACATCGTTTGTATGGTTCGGACAATATTTGTATAATTCGCTATATAATTCGCAGTTTTTGTATTGTGTTTGTATATTTCGTATACAATTCGTGCACAATGTCTGTATAATTCGCTATATAATTCATAGTGTTTGTATATTTCGATATACAATTTGATTCACGTACAATTTTTATATAAATCGCACACAGTGTTTGTATAAATTGAGTGAACTATACAAAATTCAAATTGTAATTACAATTAGATATTTGCCGCGAGCCATAATTAATTTAAACCATAGCTATATTAGTTAATTAACTAGTATATATTTATTTATCCGCATAATTTTTCCTTTCTTTTTCTTTATAAAGCCATATTTTATTTCTTCTTTTTAATTTTGAGGGTCCTATACACTTCACTTTGTTTCAATATATTTGGTTTAGTTTAAACAGATCAAAAATCTATATAAAGAGAAAAAGAGGGTAAGATTTTCAAGATTTGAATGAGTTTGAGATAATCCCAAAAGAGGTATTTTTTATAGGGTCATGTTGCCATTTCTTCTTTTTGGTTTTGAGGGTCCTATTATATATTCCTTTATATTTCAATTTATTTAGTTTAATTTGAATTAATCAAAAATTCATAAAACAATTAAATATTTTTAAAATTTGAATAGATTAGGGTTTTCGATATTAAAGAATGTACTCCAATGTTAACAAATTTTTTTAGGCCCTGTAGATACAAATACAATTAGCCTATTTTCATTTCCTGTCCGCTCTTGCTCACATCTCTCTTCCCTCCTCTAATTTTGCTTACCAAATATCCAAATATCTATGTATATCAATTATATATACACACACACTTCGACAAATATACATATACAACATGCCTCTTTATCCTCTCTCACTCGCCTTTATTTCCTCTAACATATAACTATGAATCGTAATTACCAAACTATAGTTATAAAATATAACTAAGATATTTTTAAATTGCTATATACCGAAAATTCCTCTTATTTATACCATGCTTGACTATTGCATCTCCAACCTATAAAGCATCTCTCTATAACATGAGTGTCTTATAGATTCCACGTTAAATAAACTTCATATTCATTATTTAAATACTTTAACACAACTTTTTTCTCCAAAAAAACTATTATTCCTAATTAAAAAAAATCGAAAAAATAATTTCTTTTTTCTAAAAAGGAAAGGAAAAAAAATTTATCACATGGAGGCATGTTAGGGTGACCCACAATGCAAAAAAAACGAAAAGTACATTTGCCCCCCGAATTTTCCGGACTAAGGTCTCTCTGTCTCTATTTTTATTTTTTTATTTTTTATTTTATTTTATTCTATTTTATTATTTTTATTTTATTTTATTTTATTTTACATATATGTGTGTTTCTCTAACACCTATGCACAACATGTACAAAAAAAAATCATGTTAATTTTTGTACAACTCGTTAAATAAGGTTAGTGATGAATTTTTACTGTTTAGCGATAAAATTTAATGAACCACTAATTCTTATTTTAGTTTTTGTTGTGATATGTGTATATACATAGATAAAAATCAACAATTACAATATACGAATCAAGAGGTGTTACTCATTTTTCTCCTACAATATTATTGTAGGCGAATTTAGGGTTCAAACTGCATGTGTTATGTGGAGAATATATTTTATTTTTGGATCTAAACTATGATTTTATTATATTTTAGTATTTTTAGTTATGTGTGTGTAAAAAGAATAATTTGATATACAAAACATTTCGTCTTAATATGATTCAGAGGTGTGATATAGACGATGTATCTTAATATATTAGATGGAAAGAGTAAGGAATTAGACATGATTAACTTATATTATGGATGTATTAGATTTAGAGTACAAGATCTATGGAAGTTAGTGGGTATTTTTGTAAAGTTAGCTGGCAATCACTTTATTATTAGAGTCTTCTTTTTTTATAATATATAAACGATGTATATATAAATATTATATGTATTGTTGTTTTGTTTGGTTTGTTTAAACAAAGAATATTCCTCACGAAAAACTTCTCTTTTAAATCTATTTCATTATTAAAGTCTTTGATGAGAAAATTCTAGGATGGTGTTGCTAGTAAGGTGGGGAGAATTTTCTTTACGAAAGTTTAAAATATGAATAAGTAAACACATAAAAAAAATTAAAAAGATGTATGTGTATGTCAATATATAATGTATATACAATATAATCTTTCATCAAATGAAATTTGGATGAATTTTTTCGAAAGTGATTTATATATAAGTTTATGCTTCATATTAAGAATATTGGGTTTGAATGAGTCCGATACCTCAAAGCTCCATTCGCCTTTGATTGCGTTAAAACTTTGATGGAAGCTGAAATATTGAATTCAGTGGCGGGGTTAAGATTTCAATGAGAAAATTCAAAATTTAAAAAAGCAAATACACGAACTAGCCGAAAGGGGTTTGAATGAACTCTCTAGCCATAAGGTGGCTTTACCCCCGATGATCCCAGTACCAAGCTAAATTAAGTACAAGTGAGTTGAGTCGAGTTTCGAGCCAACTCCTATGAGCAACTCAATCTAAGGTTTTTTTTCCCTAACTTTTGTGTTTAATAACTGCATTAGAGTTTGATTATTCCGATCCAGATTTGTATTGTGTAGGGCTTTATCGAAGAAAGCACTCTCTATTGAGGATATTTTCATACCAAAGCTCGAACCCGAGACCTCTAGCTAAGGAAGAAGCAATATGATAGCTCGATATAGTTATATGTGCATTAAAGGCATATCTATATAGAAGCCGATCCAATTTTGATATATACTAATACTATTTTGGTACGAATAAGAAAGTGGTTCGCACGTAGTAAAAGTTGAAGCTAAAATTTATAATTTATGAATTTAGAATAATATTATATTTAATTGTATGTATATTAAATAAATTTATTAAAATAAATATAAAATTAAAATTATTAAATTCGATCAAACTCGGACTTAGAAACATATAAATGCATAGGAATTAACGTGTACTACTTTGTCACCTCATATGACTTATGTTTCTATGGAATTTCTCAACTTATGTATCTTTTTTTTCTTCAAAAACCAAAGCATACATTAATCCGACATGATTAAAAAGGCAGTCTGTCCATTTGATTTTATCCATGACTTTGTCTTTTATTTTTATATTTTTTATGTTTTTCATGATCAAATAAATTATCAAGAAAATAGTTATTTGCAATATAGACATGTATAGTCAAGTTATATTTAATTTTTAAACATATCATAATGTATATTTAATATATAACTCATGTATCAGTAATCAATATTGTATTATTAGTATAATGTGATTTGATTCCATTACATGTTTAACTATCTAATCAGTAAGTTAAAATTAATTTTAAAAAATGTCATGGCATTATTCAAAAAGTGCTAAAAATAGCTTTATATAGCAAAGGATAAAAAGATAAATTTGACAAATTATATTGAATTATCAGTTAAATCGTTGAGAAAAATTCAAAAATAGTTAATATTTGAAACAATTGACCTATAGCATAAAATATAAAATTATTTTTAAATAGTTAAAAACAAATAATTCAATACCAATTAATCAATATAATGGTGGGCTGGACTTTAACTAATTAATCATCAAATCTACCAACCTTGGTGCACCCAGTTAGCCTAATTATAAGCCCATCAATATTACCAATAATTGTTTTCTTTAATTTTTATTAGAGGATTGAAAAATTGTTTGGATATAATTATTTATATTTATAAGTGACGAAGTTAGAAATTTTACTAAGTATATATATGTTTATATAATATTCATATATAATGTAATGTCTTACCTATATATAGTATATATACTCTGTCCGTCTTATTTTTATGTGACACCATTTAATTTGGCACAGTGTTTAGAAAAAAAGAACGACTATTGAAATTTATGGTCTAGAACAATTTGTAGATATTTCTGTAATTATAAATTAGGGTAAAGAAAAATTTTAAAGTTAAATTGTTTCTAGTTAAAATAAGTTGATATTTTTTTTAAATATACTAAAAAGAAAAAAAATCACATAAAATGAGATACAATAACAACAACAACATACCCAGTGAAATTCCACAAGTATTATGAAATCCACACATTGATAATTTAAGTATAAAATCACAAAACTAAAATGTCTGAGGTGTGTTTTTGATCATTACTTTATTATTATTATTATTATTATTATTATTATTATTATTATTATTATTATTATGTATAACTTTAATTAATTGTAGTTTTGGTGCAAAGTAGGAATAAGTAGCTCATCTTTTTTTTATCAATTAGTACTATTAAATATATTTCAAAAATTAACCAATCAAATCCAATCAAGAATTGATAATAGCAAAGTTGTGGATGGACATCTTTACCATAATAATTGGTTGGAATTTATTATTGCACAAGATCTTATAAATAATAACAACAAATTCAATGTTATTTTTGATATTTAGAATAAAATAAAATTATTTTTAAAAGATCCTCAACTGAAAAATGAAGTAGAAGATTTGATAAAACAAGTAAAATGAGAACAAAAAGAGTTATTTTCTACAAAAATAAAATAAAAATAAAATCTTTAATTCTTTATATTAACTCTGAAAATCAAGGAAAACGAAACACAAGACAAATAATACATATCACTAACACTTTATTTAGATGATTGCCATGTATGTCTCATAATATATCATATATATTATTATATTTTATTGTGTAGCATGATATTATTTTGATAAATATAATAATTAAATAAAGTGTATTATTTTTGTCATTTTATAATATTATACATTAACAATTTGATGAATAAACTTATAAAGTAGAATATAAGGTACAATTTTTTTTGAAGATATTGATACAATATAAACTATGATTATTAGATAGTAAAATTTAAAAAGATAATCATTGAATTTGAGTTGGATTCACCAAATTCACTCTCTAGCTACTAGTTCCTTCAATATAAGTAGTTCATAGGTATAATCTTTGTATGTGTGAAGAAATTCACTTAATTTATACAAATAATTTATTCAGAATCTATTAAACTATTTTATTTAGAATTTAAAATTTTGAATTCGTCTTTACCCCGAAAGATAAATAATTTGCTTCTTTGGATCAATTTCAACATTATCAAAGATTGGATTTGAATAAGATGCCATCCCTTTTGTTTCAAAAATGAATCTTTACACTCCCAACCCCCCACCCTCAACCCCCACTCCCAACCCACCCCCCATAATGGGCTAAATATCAAAATTCTTCTTAAAGAAAGAACCCCATTCCTCCAATTTCCAATTTTAGCCACAATTGTAGACCCCATCATAAATA
>DF357669.1:655-12782 GCA_000787875.1 Solanum virginianum | reverse complement strand
TACTTCTATGAGGTAGTGGTAAGGTCTGCGTACATTTTACCCTCCCCAGACCCCACTTGTGGGATTCCACTGGGTATGTTGTTGTTGTTGTTGTATTTGCTTATCATACTGGTGCATTATTTCAACTTCAAACTTAAAATATGGAATTTGAAGTTTGAAAAGCAGGGTTTTTGGGATTTTTCAAGTTTAACTTACAAAACTTCGACTATATTTTCATGTCTAAATACAACTTCAACTTCCTAATACCATTTTGTCAACTTAACGTCAATTTCTTATTCCAGATATCAACCAATTCATGCCCAAATGCCTACTGCAGGGTTTTAGTTAGGAGTTTTTCAAGTTTAACTCACAAAACATCGCCTATGTTTTCATGTTTAAGTGCAGTTAAACCTTCAATTACCATTTTGTCAACTTAATGTTTGTTTCTTCCCCAAATATTAACCAATTCATACCCAAATGCCTACTATGTATGGCTGAAGCGTTGGAGTTGCAGCCTAATTTTTGCAATGTCATTCCACGTTCATTAGGTGTACGGTTCAATACTTACGGATAGTCATATGCTGCAACTCCGTACTGATTCTCTATGGTGCAAGGTTCAAATCCTACGTACAGCTCTCCTTTAATCTGGAAACAGTTTAAAAGAAAGTTATAGCGTATACACTTTGCAGCTTTACTACAGGTCCATGGAACCACCTTTTGTTCTGTTTTAAAGGAGCTGAGGCGCAACATTAACATTTGTTGTGGACCTAAGTCTTTCAAAGGATGCAAAACTCTTAGCAGAAATGGATTATGCAGTCAGCTTTGCTGTAGGCATTTCTTTCTTTAGTAGGAAAGATGTTGGACTGTTAGCAAAGGAGTTTTTTCTCTATAACAGACAGAGGAGTGAATGAGGTGTGTGTTTAGACTTATCGAAGAATTTTTTTTCGTCAAGCTGTGGAGGATATATAAACAGACACTAGTTTACAGGGGGAGGGGAAAGAAAGAGAATTCGTATTGATTTCTTAATACAAAGGAATCTTAGTTTCCCGAAACTTGTTACAAAAAATGGATAGACACATACATGGCGGTGTTACTTTCGGGCATGTGTTTTTTTCTGTGTTCATACTTCTTTTTCTTCAGTTCACAAATATATGGTTTTTGTTTTCTTTCTCCTTTTTTATTATTATGTCATACAGATAATTGATAAGTGTTTTGCTTCCGACAGCCCTGAGCTTCTGGACAGTGATGGTGACCTTAGAAACCCCAGCTACTCCAGCAACTCCCACTGAGAATCATGAGATAGTGCCAAAAAATGAGATGACACATGAGCACAGCCATGAGATGGTGCCGGAAAATGAGATAATAAATGAGCACAGCCATGAGATGGTGCTCGAAAATGAGATAATCAATGAGCACAGCCATGAGATGGTGCCGGAAAATGAGATAATAAATGAGCACAGCCATGAGATGGTGCCGGAAAATGAGATGACACATGAGCAGAGTCACGAGGTTGTGCCGGAAAATGAGATGACACATGAGCAGAGTCACGACGTTGTGCCGGAAAATGAGATGACACATGAGCAGAGTCACGAGGTTGTGCCGGAAAATGAGATGACAGATGAGCAGAGTCATGAGGTTGTGCCGGAAAATGAGATGACACATGAGCAGAATCACGAGGTTGTGCCGGAAAATGAGATGACACATGAGCATAGTCATGAGATGGTGCCGGAAAATGAGATGACACATGAGCAGAGTCACGAGGTTGTGCTGGAAAATGAGATGACACATGAGCATAGTCATGAGATGGTGCCGGAAAATGAGATGACACATGAGCAGAGTCATGCGGTTGTGCCGGAAAATGAGATGACACATGAGCATAGTCATGAGATGGTGCCGGAAAATGAGATGACACATGAGCATAGTCATGAGATGGTGCCGGAAAATGAGATGACTCATGAGCTTAGTCATGAGATGGTGCCGGAAAATGAGATGACACATGGGCATAGTCATGAGATGGTGCCGGAAAATGAGATGACTCATGAGCACAGTCATGAGATGGTGCCGGAAAATGAGATGACACATGAGCATAATCATGAGATGGTGCCGGAACATGTGATGATGCATGAGCATAGTCATGAGATGGTGCCGGAAAATGAGATGATGCATGAACATAGTCATGAGATGGTGCCGGAAAATGAGATGGTGCATGAACATCATTTGGTGCTAGGAAATGAGATAGTCCCTAGCAATGAGATGGTCTCGGACAGTGAGATGATCCCATTAAATGAGATGGTCCTTGCAGAGCCACAACCCAACTATATAGAAACACCTCCGAACAATCCAGAAACACAACCCAGCAAGCGTAGGAAGAAGAAGTCAATAGTTTGGGAACACTTCACCATTGAAAACGTTGGCGGTGGAACTAGAAGGGCACAATGTAAGCAGTGCAAGCAATCATTTGCATATAGCACAGGTTCAAAAGTAGCTGGCACAAGTCACCTGAAACGCCATATTGCCAAAGGAACCTGTCCTGTAGTCCTACGTCAACAACAGAATACTCAACTGAGCCCGTATAGTACACCTCCTAAGATGAGTGGATATGGTGGTAGTACTGATGCACCAAAACGACGTTATCGGACTGCTTCTGCTCCTTACCTTGCTTTTGATTCTGACCGGTGCCGTCAAGAGATCTCTAGGATGATCATCATGCATGACTATCCCCTTCACATGGTTGAGCATCCGGGCTTTCTTGCTTTTGTCCAGAATCTTCAACCTCGTTTTGATATGGTGAGCTTCAACACTGTACAAGGAGATTGTGTGGCAACTTATCTTAGAGAGAAGCAAGCCATTCAGAAGGTGATTGAGGGAGTGCCTGGGTGTATCTGCTTAACGCTAGATATGTGGTCCTCCTGCTACACTGTGGGCTATGTGTTCATAACCGGGCAGTATATTGACAGTGAGTGGAAAATTCACAGGAAAATACTCAATATAATAATGGAACCATATCCAGATTCTGACACGGCTTTCAGCCATGCTGTTGCCGCTTGCCTTTCTGACTGGAGTATGGAAGGTAAGTTATTTTCTGTCACTATTAATCAACCGTTGGGTGATGCTGCTGCTGATAATCTTAGAGCTTTACTATCTGTGAAGAACCCTCTGGTGCTAAATGGTCAGTTGTTGGTCGGAAGTTGTCTTGCTCGAAGTTTAAGCAGCATCGCCCTAGGTGTATTTAAGCTTTTGCATGGAACCGTTAAGAAAGTAAGAGATAGCGTCAAGTATGTGAAGACATCAGAATCTCACGAGGAAAAGTTTATTGAGCTCAAACAGCAGCTTCAAGTGCCAAGCACAAAGACTTTGGCTCTTGATGACCAAACTCAATGGAATACAACATATGAGATGTTGTTGGCTGCATCAGAGTTGAAGGAAGTGTTTTCATGCTTGGATACATGTGATCCTGATTACAAGGATGCCCCGTCAATGGAAGATTGGAAGCAAGTTGAGGTTCTTTGTACTTACTTGAAAATCCTCTTTGACACCGCCAATCTACTGACTGCACCAACAATTCCAACAACCAACACATTCTTCCATGAAGCATGGAAGATTCAATTGGAATTGGCTCGTGGTGCAGCAAGTGAAGATCCATCCATCAGCAGCCTTACCAAAATAATGCAGGAGGAATTTGATAAATACTGGAAGAGTAGTTGTCTAATATTAGCTATTGCCGTAGTAATGGATCCACGCTTCAAAATGAAACTCGTTGAATTCAGTTTTACGAAAATATATGGTGAAGAAGCTTCCACCTATGTGAAGATTGTTGAAGAGGGAATCCATGAGCTCTTCCTTGAATACGTGGCACTTCCGCTGCCTTTGACCCCAACTTATGCTGAAGAGGTAAATGGTGGGGCTTTGAAGGAGGAGAATTGTGGTTTCGGCCTTATAGCCCATTTTGTTTCCTCCCATTATGCATACATATAAGGCAGCAGTCAAGGTTATTTCTTCATATGATATAAATAGAATTATATTGATGCCTACATTATGCAGACAACAAGTCAGCAGTCAAGGTCGGAACTTGATCAATATTTGGATGAGTCCTTGTTGCCTCGTGTTCATGAGTTTGACGTTGTGGGGTGGTGGAAACTGAACAGAATGAAGTACCCAACTCTGTCAAAAATGGCTCGTGACATCTTGTCTGTTCCAGTTTCTACTGTAACAGCCGACTCTGTGTTTAGCACTGTAGGCAAAGAGATGGATCGCTACAGGTGTTCCTTGCGACCTGAGACCGTTGAGGCCCTCATCTGTGCCAAGGATTGGCTTCAAAATGCATCAGTAAATACTTTACATGCACCAATAAAAATGGAGGTCCCAATTTAGATTCTCTCTGTGATGTTAAATACTTGTCCTAGATAGCCTTTGTAGCTGTTTTCCGTTTTCTTTTAGACTGTCATAACATTCGTCTCCTTTGTGTCATCCGAGAATCTACAGTCTTGTATCATAATTTGGTATCACCAGAGGCTTACTGGAGAGTTTAATTACGATTTTCGATAATTTGGTATCACCAGAGGCTTACTGGAGAGTTTAATTACGATTTTCGATGTCTTTCCTCATGGATGTCTGAATGCATGAAAACAGTTTATCTGGTGCATGGTATGTGAATATATGTTTATACAGTTGTGTTGCTTATCTATGAGCTATATGCAGCACACAAATGCCTTGTATTATGTAGTTGATTATCTTGTTTCATTACCTGTTTGAAATGCTTTACTTGAGCCGAGGGTTTATTAGAAACAACTTCTCTATCTTCACAAGGTAGGTGTAAGGTCAGCATACACACTACCCTCTCTATACCTCGCTAATGAGATTACAATGAGTATGTTCTTGTTTTTTTCTTAATTTACATTTTTCGATTGTCATTTTCCTTTGCCTTTTAAGAGTTACTGTAATGTGCAAGAACCAAGGTTAAATTTGCAGGACACTCATATGGCTTCTCTGTTTCCTTATGTGATTATTTTTACATATATCTAATAATGTTGCTTACTTTTTCAGCTTAAAGTTCATGAAAACGAATGGTTATGCATTTTTATGTTGTGCTTCTTACAATAACTACGCCTCAATCCAAAATATGTCGGGGTTTACCTTATGAGATTTTACTTTCGTCATATGCTGTTAATGTCTTTCTATCTAGGCTCATTTCATTTTTGTGCTTGGGCCAATGAGGTTCAGGGTCGTGAAATCAACCATTGATACTTGTCACGGAGCACGTTGCTATGATGACTTGATGAGGAAGATGTGTATGTGATGGGAGCTGGAGTCCTCCTCCTTCCTTTTTGACGGAGAATTATTTATTAAATATATACAAATTATTAATTTAGAGCTAGGTAGTTAAAATGACCAGAATTCTCGATCAATAATTTTTTAATTTTGATTCCGCCTCTAATGAAAATCATGTTTCATGTCAATGATATTGACAAACTTCTTTCACGTTTGCAGGGAAAAGGACCCCACTCTGTTCCATTTTATAGATAAACAATAATATCTATCCCGTGGAATTTTACAAGTGAAGTACGAGGAGCGTAGGATGCATGTAGATTTTACCACTAACTCATGAAAGTAGAGAGGTTATTTTAAAAAGACTCTCGACTCAAGTCCAATAAATTCTGGTATAAAGAAGGAGACAATGAAGAGAATATAGTCAATAACATGGAAACAAGTTCTTGTTTGAAAAAATTGCTAGAAAAATCACTTTAAGATTATTTATTACGTAAGTCACGGGGGTCATATTCTATTTACACACTTATATTTTTAATTACCTCCCTATACATATCTTAAAGATATAGTTTTTACATTTTATAATTTTTTAAAAAAAGTTTTTATGGGGACATGGGGAAAAGCTTTCAAAAAGCTAATTTTGGCCATTTTTTGTACAAACAGCCATCCCTATCAAATCAAAGTTTGGTCTTTTAAAATTTTGACATAATGCATAAATTGACCCATTAACTTGGAATGAAATTTTAAGTTGAAACTCAAACTTTCAGAGTGCACAAATAGACACTCCAACTTGCCCATTTTTCATTAAGTAAGCACAACTATCCAACAACCCATGTGCGTGAGATACACACTCTATGACATGAATTTTATGTCCAATCTCACTATGCCACATCATAAACTTATTCCACCTATTTATATATTTTTTAAAATAGAAAATGTCACATCATCTAATACTATTCCACCTATTTATAGTTAAAAAAAAAGAGTAAAAGAAACATTAGTGATTGACCGAAATAAATTTATTTTACAAACAATTCAAATTTTTAAATTTAAATTTTTACTCCATCTCGGGCCTCATCCACCCAGCCTCCCCCACCCCCACTCCCAGCCCTATAAAAGAATTAAAAAATTATTTTACGAAAAGTTTAAATTTTGTAAATTTAACCCCCACCCCCACCCCCACCTGTATCCACCCCCCACTCCTAACCCCCTACCTCTACCTTTACCCTCCCACCTCCCAAAAAAGAATTTAAATATTTATTTTTAAAAAGTATTTCAAATTATGAATTATTTTTTTAATATCAAAAACTAGGAAAAAATCTTTTTTTTTTTTTGGTGAAAAGGAAAAAAAATTCTTGAAGATTAGTAGTAGAAAGAATTTTTATATAAAGGACTGTTATATATTTTTTTTAATGTCAAAAGCTAGAAAAAAAAATTCTTGAAGATTAGTACTGGAAAGAAGAAAAAAATTTGTATTTTAATTTGAAAAGTAATGATTTAGGGATGTGGTAGAGGTAAAAATGACAATTCAAGCATTTTTTACTGTTGAAATCTTCAAAAAATTAGCACTCACGCGTCGCGCCCCCTTTTGCGTGTAACACACATGTTTTGTCATGTTAGCACCTTGTGTTTACTTAATAAGAAACAGACAAGTTTGCGTGCCTATTTGTGCACTTTGAAAGTTTGAGTTCCAACTTAAAATTTCGCTCCAAGTTAAAAGTCCAATTTATGTATTGTGCCTAAAATTTTATTACACTTCACATAGCTTCTTGGTTACACTTTGTATTTTCTCTTTGACTATCTCTTCATCTTCCTTCTTCATTGTGTATTTTTTTTTCTATTTTTCTGTCATCTTCTTGATGAGGCAGCCGTCCATTTTTTTTTCTATTTTACGTCATATTCTTGGTGAGCCGGCCCTCTTTGGAGATCTTGCTAATACCAATTTTGTTTGTCTTTCCTGTTATTTCTTGGGTGATATAAGTTAACCATGACAAAAAATACTCTTCTAAAAACACCAACTCGTAGAAGTCCTAAATTGAATCAGGAGCCTATTTGTTTGTATTCGACCCCTACTCGTTGCTCACGCTCAAATTTTGACCTCAATGCATTTACTCTATCACCGGCCAAGAATGATCCTGTGGTGGTTGATAGCAAATTTGCAAGAGCTAATCAACTGCGAATCATCCTTCAAAATCAGTGAAAGGAAAGGAGAAAGCATGTAACCTCCCTTATAATAGTGATTTTGAAGATGAATTACCTCTCTTGAAAAGATTTTGTGTCAACAAGGAGGTAAAAGTTCCGTAGTTAAATCCAAGGTATTTTTTCTTTTTCTATTTTATAATTTTTTACAAGTAGATGCTTTGTTTTTGCTTATAATGATTTTTCTTTATTGGATTATTATTTTGTGCGTAGTCTGTGGTTTGAAACCAAACAAAGAAGAGTAATGCTACTAAGCCAAGAAAAAGGAATGAAAAAGTTGTTGAAAAAGTTCCAAAAGTATGTGACAATCGTTTTTTTTTTTTTGAATTTTTTTGCAATTGACAAACATGTAAATGTATTGTTGTTTTTTTTAGACAAGGTCTTCATCATCTCGATGGTTGTGCTACACCAATTTTGAAGTTGTTGGTGAGATTAAAAAACGTTTGTCAAAGTTCAATATGTTGCACTTATTCAAAGAATGTCTATTTGATTATCTTCTTGATTTGCCTACTCTTAAATGTCAACTTCAACTTATTAGTGCTTTGATTCACAGTGAGGTAAAGAGTGATCGGTTGGACTCGTTTACTTTTAACTTGAATGGTACGCTTCTATATTTTGGCCTTCCTGAATTTAGGAGCATTACTGGGTTTAAGTGTGGCAATTTGGATGATTTTGTTCATGATTTGGTTGGGCCCTCAGCTTATTAGGGCTTTGGTTCAATATTTATGAGGAAAGAATTTGGATGGTTCCCGATTTATTTCGGGCGAGATATGGAGCATTGCTTTGGGACTATGGCCGCAAAAAGATTGATGCAGGCGTTGTTAGTGAAAATGAGGTCATTGGAAAAGTACTTAGCAGACAAGGCCCCCCGACGACATCAAGGGAATATGTTGCAAGAAAAGGGACTAGAGATTCATGGGACTATTTTGTTTACATTGTGGTAGCTATGTATATTTTTGTGGAACTATTTTTTTTTGGATGACTAGGTCATTTTTCAATTTTAAACATTTGAAAATCTGTTGGTATTTTTGGGATCATTATAACTTTAATGGATGTACATGTGCTATTTTTGTTATACAAATCAAGTTTTTACCATTGCTAATGTCATTTTCACACTATACAGCTGGAAATATATTTTATTTTCCCAAACTTTGCAACAATATTCATATCAATAATATTATCAATTTGACACCATATTTTCAAAGAAGAAAATTTTTGCTTTAGAACTAACTATTCACCAAACAAGTAAACAAACATAAATTCATTTCTATCAGACACCATACCAACAATATTACCATTCATTGAATCATATAATATATTGAACTTTGCTACCAAGTAGTCTTACTAATGTATACACTTATATATCAACATAATTGCGGATACATACATATTTTAACCAAACATACCTTTTCTCAAACATTCCTTTTACCAATAATATTACCAAATTAATATCAATAGTACACCATATATCCGGCAATATCCCTTGGTTTTCCAAAAATTTACAAATTTCACATACCAATAATATTTCAAATTAAACACTATACCAACATATGTTACCCAAAAAAAAAATTGATTTAGATCTAACCATTCACCAAATAACTAAATAAATGTATATAAATTCATTCTTATCATATACCATACAAACACTAATACTAATTATACAACATTGCCACCTTTTCGACCAAATAGGATGACCAATATCTATACTTACATGTGATCATAATTGTGTGTGCATACATATTGTAACCAAACTCTTCCTTTCTCAAACATTCTTCATTCCGATGGTATTATCACCAAGGAAGAAAAAATCACCCAATGAAAGAATCAAATATTTACCAATATCAATATTAACATTTACACTATATATCTGACAGTATACTTATTTCTCCCAAAAATTTCCAAAATACTCATATCAGTAATATTTTCAATCAAACACTATAGCAACAAATTTTACCCCAAAAAATATGGCCTTGAACATACCATTCAACAAATAAGTAATTAAATTTATATAAATTTAGTCTTACGATCCACTATATCAACATTAATATCAAGTATATATAAAATAACCACCTTTGCTACCAAATAGACTTACCAATTTATACACATGCATGTCACTATATTTTTCTCTACATACATCGTGTTGCATGTTTTGTATTATCTCTATTTCTTTGCCTTCTTCATTAATATTTGTTTTCATGCTAGGCAAAAGTTTTGTGTTGCCAATGGTGTTAACTCCATTTGTTGATCACAACTTTCTTCATACACCATTGATTCAATATCTTTGTCTACACTGGTAATACACAATGGATATCTACTGAAGAAATCAATATTGCTCCTTTTTTGATCCAAAAATACATGAACTCCCATATTATTATAAATTCTCATGGGTGGTGATGCATCACTAATTTTATACATAAGCACCATCTCGTAAATGCTAGTATCAAAACTAATTTGAAAAGCAATAGTCTGAGTCAACTCATCAAACCCACTTGTTGTATCATAAATGACACCTTCAACTTTGTAATCGATTTAATTCCTTGTTATGGTTACAACACTTGTTAAACGATTTTTTTATAACATCCATCCAATAGGAAACAAATCATTATCAAATATTTTTTGTAGATTCAAATTCATGAAAAACAATCATCTCATTTACGGGTTAAACCAATTTGTATACTATATGAACCAATTATACCATAACTATCAATCTGCCAACATACATTCATTTACATAATTTACCCCTTCCCATAAAATGTTCACCCCAACTAATTCAACATTACTACCAACTTAACACCACACCAACATTTCTTCGCAACCATTATCATAAATGATAAAAAATGCAAACACAAAGTTTAATCATATATTTGTTACAATTAAAAAATTAACTCTGTTATCAATGATCACCCCAAAATTTTTATCATACATATCAATCTGTCAACGTACATTGATTTACCAAATTTACTCCTTCCCATACAATATTCGCACTAACTAATACAAGAATAATATCATCTTAATACCACACCAAATATTTTATTGGCAATCATTATCACCAATAATAAAAAATACTAACACAAAGTGGAATCACTAATGTGTTATAACAAAAAATCAATTTACTTATCAATGAACACATCAAAATTTTCACCACAGAGCTGACAATTTTGTTAGGTACACTGTAGAAACCATAAAGACCAAAACACCAAATGATAAACCATGTCTTTTGATATACACCAAAAAATTAGCACATGTTCAATTAATATGTTTTTAAATACATACGTATATAATTTTATTATCAATGTCACCAGAAGTGTGACTACTTAACCCAACACAATTTTTCCTCCAATAAACCCAACACAACTTCATTTCATATATCCATAAAAATTTAACACCCAACAGTACAACTTCCAAAGCCACCAACAATGCATGTTCAACATTCAAACTAAATTTTGTTTTGCTTCCATTTATTTCATGTCCATCTCACACAACTTTAATTTATGAACATTTATGACCTACATGTACAAAAGTTGTTAAGACCAAAAATATTAATTGCTATATTACATGTACAAAATCGACAATATTCACTCATCAATTGTACAGTTATTTTATCATCCCAATACATTTTCTTTTCCATAAAAATAAAAAAACCAGAAAAAAAAGGATGTGCTATGAAAATAAACATTAACACACCTGTAATATTCCATCTTCCTCCACGATGAGTTAAAATCGAGACATTTTTCATTACTATATCTAATATGTAACCAACACAACCTCTCCGGCTCCTTACAAAAATTCAAACCAACTCTGCATCTTTTTTTGGCTTTACACATTTAAGAGGAGTATTGAATGAACTAGAGAATAATAACACAACATATGTAAATGATTTTTGCTTTGGTATCTGATTGTGGCTTTTATTGTTTCTTTCACTTTCTTAAAGTTATGTTTTGATTTATGATACATATGCATTTTTCAACAACAATGATTATCCTCATTTAATGTTTCCCACATGGGAAGTACTTTTTTAATTTAATGAAGTCGTTGATTGTTTTCGCTAATATATATTTTGCCCCTTTTCCCTATGAAAGATGTCATTTCAATGGGTTTGGCATTAATTGCAATTTTCATTGAAGTTGTTTTTTTTTCTTCTTTTTTTCGTTCCTTTTTACATTTTGACTTAGTTTGCATTCTTTTGTAAATAAAATATAGACATTTGTTTGTAAATATTAATTGTGGAGCCAAACAGGTAATTTCCTATCTAAAAGTGAATAGGGAGATTTTTTGTCCTTCTTGTTTCGTGATCCCTAATCACTAAAAAAGTGGCTTGAATTTCTAAGAAAATTAATAAATATCATTCACCAGATAATTTCAAATGATCCTACCAAATTTGGAATAAAAAATTTTTAGACAGGAATATTCATAAAAAGTGCAATGGTATTAACTCATGAAAAATTGAGAAAAATATCAAATTCCTATGTAACTTCTAAACACTAAAAAATTAGCGTGAAGTTTTGTAGAATTTATTAATATCATTTACTAGATAATTACATATGATTCTACAAAATCAAGAGTTAAGAAGTTTCAATACAAATATTTTTTTTTAAAAAAACTACAGGCTAATGCTCACGCACATTGAGAAAAATATCAAATTTATGTTCAGTAACCCCTAAACACTAAAAAAATGACATCGATT
>DF357670.1:120122-136887 GCA_000787875.1 Solanum virginianum | reverse complement strand
ATCCGATCTAACTCGCTCATTTTTCACTCTTAATTAATTAATTATTGTGACAGTTGGAATCAGTGTTGAGTGAATATATCTTTCTTGACCATCTTTTTTGTCACACATAAACATAGTAAGAATTCATTAACATACTAAAACCCTTTAATAGAAGAGACTGCAAAAGTAAAATTTAATTAAATACTCACTGCAATTACGGCTCTGAATTATACTTTTGGATAACTATTTATTTTTGTAATTGGGCAGGAGTCATTCAATAAAATCTAGAGATAAACATGGTACGATCTTTTGTATAGTTTGAGTGACTCTGAAAAAGTAGTACTTTTTGTTTGTTGTAAATGGAAACCAAATCTTGGGAATAAAATTCACTCACATAATATTCTATAGATTTTCTTTTCTTTGCTTTGGAATTGCAAATCTAAAGGGCGACGTGACGAACTACTACTTATTATTACTCATCATTACATGCATCAAGTTTTAATTACAGTCAAACCCTTTTATAACAATTTTTATTTGTTTTGATATATTTTAGTTCTACGATACATATGTGTTATAAAAATATACTTTCAAATTCATCATTACATGTATCGAGTTTTAATTATAGTCAAACTCTTCTATAACAATTTTTATTTATTTTGATATATTTGAGTTCTACGATCCATACATATTATGAAGATATCATAGTATTCCAGGTCTTGACCACTGGAAAGCCGCAAAGAAAGTCTTAAGATATCTTCAAGGGACAAAAGACTACATGCTTATGTATAGACGATCAAATGACTTGGAAGTCGTTGGCTACTCTGATTCAGACTTCGCTGGTTGTGTTGATTCATGAAAATCAATTTCAGGATACATTTTTATGTTAGGCGGTGGAGCTATATCTTGGAGGAGTGCGAAATAGACTTTGGTCACTACTTTCACAATGGAGGTTGAGTTCGTTTCTTGTTTTGAGGCTACCTCACATGGTGTATGGTTAAAGAGTTTCATTTCTGGGCTTAGAATTGTCGACTCTATAGCTAAGCCATTAAAATTATACTGTGACAATTCAGTTGCTGTTTTTATGGCTAAGAATAACAAAAGTGGTAGTCGAAGCAAGCATATCGACATCAAATATCTAGCCATAAGAGAACGTGTTAAAGATAAGAAAGTGGTCATTGAACACGTCAGCACTGAAGCAATGTTAGCTGATCCTTTAACTAAAGGCATGCCACCGTATAAATTTAAGGATCATGTAGTCACAATGGGACTTAGTCCCAGTCCACTGGAAAGCTGCAAAGAAAGTCTTAAGATATCTTCAAGGGACAAAAGACAACATGCTTATGTATAAACGATCAAATGACTTGGAAGTCATTGACTACTCTGATTCAGACTTCAGTGGTTGTGTTGATCCCGGAAAATCAACTTCAGGATGCATTTTTATGCTAGCCGGTGGAGCTATATCTTGGAGAAGTGCCAAACAGACTCTGGTTACTATTTCCACAATGGAGGCTGAATTCGTTTCGTAGCTGGTGGAGGTATATCTTAGAGAAGTGCCAAATAGACTCTGGTCACTACTTTCACAATGGAGCTTGAGTTCGTTTCTTGTTTTGAGGCTACCTCACATGGTGTATGGTTAAAGAGTTTCATTTCTGGGCTTAGAATTGTCTACTCTATAGCTAAACCATTAAAATTATGTTGTGACTATTCAGCTGTTGTTTTTATGGCTAAGAATAACAAAAATAGTAGTCGAAGCAAGCATATCTACATCAAATATCTAGCCATAAGAGAATGTGTTAAAGATAAGAAAGTGGTCATTGAACACGTCAGCACTGAAACAATCTTAGCGGTCATTGAACACGTCAGCACTGAAGCAATGTTAGCTGATCCTTTAACTAAAGGCATGCCACTGCATAAATTTAAGGATCATGTCGTCACAATGGGACTTAGTCCCAGTGTCCCACTTTGTAACATTTCTTTGTAATTATAAATGTTCATGAAACTCTATTTTATATGATAATTCTTGTTAACTGTGCGCACATTCAGTTTTACCTTTAGCATTATCACTAAACTAAACTATGGACTTAGAATAAACATTGAGTTTATTCATTAATTTATATGGGCTAAGATTTAGAAGCATAGTATATTGTGATACATGGAAGATACTACTCGCCTTCAGAGAAACTGTCGCCATGATTCATGTATTATGTTTCACTAATGGGATTAGAGTGACGGACCAAGTGGGAGAATGTTGGAATGTTGGCCACATTCTATGGATAGTGGTCCATAACTTCCATGGCCTCCATGAATGTGGCTTGTAACTTCCATGGAAGTTGCAACTATCACTACATCCACTACCCATGAAAGTTACATAACCATCCACTAATTCACTACTTTACAACTTCTCCACTACTCCATTACTCCACTTCCCACTAACTTTTCACTAACCACTAACTTTTCTATTACTATTCTTGATGGTAGAATAGCTATAAAGGAGTACATCTGATTAAAGGTCCTAAGCACAAATCTCTTTTCTTTACTCCATATCATCTTGAGTGAGGTTTGAGTGTTTAAAAGACTTATGAAAAGTGAAAAACAAACGATGACGATTCCGACTTCATCGCCAATAATTTCTGGAGGTATATCAATCTACTATTCCGCTGCGCTATTGCTTTATGTTTACTAACACCCATATATGTCACCTCTAGTTTATTTTTTGTGGACAAACAAGGAAAGTGCATTACATGTTTTGAATTAGAATATAGGGAGTACTACTCATAATTATTAAGATCAAGAATATTGACAACTAGCTTTTATGTATTAAAACCAAGGTTTATTTCATGTCCCTTTAAACAAATAACAGCCTTTCACTTGAGGTATAGTCTTTCTCTATCAGTTGCTAAGCATATACTATCATTTTTATATCAAAATCAGTCTTTTTTATTTCTACGTTAAGAATACAAGGAATATATGAAATCTACTTGGTACTTTTAACCCAGTTTTTTTTATATATATATAAATTAATTAAAACAACTGTCATAAATAATGATTACGAAAAAGAAATTAGAATGAGAAAAATTGATGGACATATATTTGACATGCATCAATTTTTTAGGTTTTCAAATTGAACAAAATGCTGACTTTGTGTTAGAAAAGAAAAACTTTAATATATTTGATGAGAGGGAAAATATTAAAAATCCTATTTTCAAATAATTAAGTAGCATTAGGACCATAATATGGATGGCACGTGGTGTGATGATTGAGATCCTCCTGCATGTAATCAACAGGACCGGAGCATCATCAGAACCTTCTTTGACTTCTATGTATGTTGTGTATTTCTTTTATTTATAATCCCGACTCTATCATTGGTCATCAAAAAGTCTCGGTTTTAAGTCACTAGAAAAGAAATTCTTGTTGAAAGTGTTGACCCATTTTGAGATGAGAAGTTCCACATCGGCAAAACACAGGAGAGATGTTGGGTATATAAGTAAATAGACCTTACCTACTAGTGACGTGTTTAAAAGCCGTGCATGCCCAGGCTCAAAACAAACAATATTCTTAGCGGGTTAGGCTGTTACAGATGGTATCAGATCGAGTCTCTCCTGTGTCAGCCTTGTCGATGTAGGCTAGAGTTTAGGTGAATCTTGGTGAGGTGGGGCAAACCTCAGGAAGAACGCTGAGTCCATAGAAGGGGTGTATGTAACAATTCATCTTAAGATGAGAAGTGTCACATCGGCAAAACATAGGAGATATACTGGGTACATAAGTAAACAAGTTTTACCTACTAGCGACACATTTTAAAGTCGTACGGACTACGCCCAAAGCGAATAACATCGCTAGTGGGTTGAGTGTTACACGCGACCTCCAGAAATGAGCTATGTAATGCTCGAAACTGAATTTGGTTGAGTCTCAGTGTATTAAGATCACTTTAATTTATAACTTCACTTATATAGTTCTTAATTATAACTAAAATCCATAAAAATAACCCAAAACTATTGAATTGAATTGTTAAATTGAGCATTGGAAATGTAATGAAAGAGGATGACATAAGGTTTAAACTGTATTTATTGTAAATCAGAGGAACATCCTCTGATTCTATTTCCTAGAATAAGCAAAAGACTAAAATTGGCAGAATAAAGCCAGATAGGATATATTTCCTCCCAAGAATTAAGTTATATATGGGGTAAAAATTTATCACATTATAATAAATTTTAGCACATGATAGGAACTTAATTGACATTTTTTATCAGATAATAAATTACTACTAATATTTATTACAAATACTTATGATAATTACCTAAATTCAATTAATCTAAATATAGTTGTCTAGAGTAAAATTAACCCATTTTCCAATAGTTCAAGGACAAAATTGATGCATTTTCCATTGTTATTGGATTAAACATTGGTAGAAAGACTATTTTAGAGCAAAAATCGTACCGATGAAAGTATTTTTGAGCAGAGAGTAAGTCTGGTCCATTTTAAATAGTTTTAACATATATTTAGCCTTTTTTCCTTCTGATAATAGGTTGGACCAATCAATTATACCATTTTTTGTTATATCTCTTTTGTTCAGATTTATGTGAAGGTGTCTGGCTTGAAGAAGCTTAAGAATGAAAAGACTTTCGAAGCTCTTAGTCTAAACAAGTTATAGATATTTGTTTGACTATATATCATATCATTATTAAGATAAAATGAGTAATTTTAAGTTAAGTTCTTACTTAATTATTAAAAAATGTGTCTCTTTTTTTTTTTTGGATTAACTAAAAAACAGTGTGAATAAATTGAGACAAAAGGATAAAAGCTAAGAAAATCGAATTCATAATCTCACGAAATACTTATGAGTAAATTTTAAAATCATATGTAAGAATCATCACATCTCCCTATTTATGTGTAAATATTTATAGCTCGATACATAAAACTTAGACTCTTTATCCTAAATAATGTCACCAATGGTATTTTCTTCAATTCTACACCCACCACCCCTTAAAACATCTACCCCCACAAGCCCCACAATGCCATTTTGTCTCTCACAAATACAAGCACAATATCCCAAATGTAAGCTCTACATCATCATCACCTATGCCCTGCTAGTAACTCTCCCATTTAACCCTATATATCTTCCCTTATCACTTCCCTCCAAACAAATAAAAAAAGC
This sequence comes from Solanum virginianum, assembly GCA_000787875.1. Taxonomy (NCBI): domain Eukaryota; kingdom Viridiplantae; phylum Streptophyta; class Magnoliopsida; order Solanales; family Solanaceae; genus Solanum; species Solanum virginianum. The sequence goes on along the minus strand of DF357670.1, from coordinate 131,756 downwards.
AAAATTTAATATTGTTCCTAGTTGTCTTTATAGGATGGAAAAAAGTTGTAGCAAGTACTTCAACAAACACCAAACCATGAAGAATGTTAAAGAATATTCATGGGATAATAATTATGGAGATCATCATCAAGGAGGAGATTTAGTTGGAGGGTTTTTATGGCCACCAAGATCTTACACATGTAGCTTTTGTAAAAGGGAATTCAAATCAGCTCAAGCTCTTGGTGGTCACATGAATGTTCATAGAAGAGATAGAGCAAGGCTTAGACTTCAATCATCATCACCCCCAACAATTCTTGAATCAAACCCTAACCCTAACCCTAATTCTAACCCTAGTTTTGTTTCATCACCATCTTCTCCATCAAGAAAATTCTTCCCTCCTTTTGTTTCTACACTACCTCCATTATTATCTCCTAATTCATTTTCTTCTTCCACCGCCGCCGGCGGCGGCTCTCATGAGATGATAAAAAATGGAGATTTGACAAAAATGGGATGTGCAAAATTTGAGAAAAATGGAAAAGAATGTAGTGAAGTGGTGAAGAGGGGTGAATTTTTGAGATTGGATTTGGGAATTGGCTTGATTAGTGAATCAAAAGATGATTTGGATTTGGAGCTTAGACTTGGTTACATTTAGAACAAATTTCTAATGATTTAAAGGTTTGTGGTGCTTGTTGTTGCCTTTTTAGTTACTACTTTATTAAGGGAAAAAAGAAAATTAAATAAAAGAAAGTCCAACAAAAAATGCACCTTATTTGTAGTTGAGCTTGGAGATGAAAAGATGTGTTTGCCATGAAGAAAAACTAAGATAATGTTGTTGTTTTATTTTAGATTAGTTTCTTTATGTAATTTCTTATTACTATTGTCTCCTTCCATATTTAGTTTCTATGTTATGTAGGTATTAATGTACTTTAGTAAATATTCTAAAATTAATTATCGAGGTTGTTCAGTGTGTTTCTTTTACTTAATCTTTCACAATGTAAATATGGAGTATAATTTGTTAAGCTTTTGAATCTAAATAAAAGTAGAAATTTCTTAAAAAGCTAATCATAGATTCTTCTCTTCTGATACGTCTGTTTTTCTCTCCTTTATTTTTTCTTCTTCAATGTTTTGTAGTTTTGAGATCATCCATTGAGTGGTTATGATAATTAATATGTTAATAAATTTAATTATGTGATAATTAAGGGGTTTAAATGGTTATTTGAGAAGATTTTATGTAAAGAGTATGCTTCCCTTATCTATAAAATTGTCAAACAAAGAAGAACAGTCTACATCTATGATCTAATACCAGAAATTGGGGTACTAGAAAGACATAGTTAAGATATATTAGTATTCATAGATATATATAATAAGTCCACTTAGACTCATGAAAGGAAGTTTATTGAAGCAATGATAAAGTTGTTCTTGTTTGACGACCAAATTTATAATCGGTTTGAGTTGTGGAATCAATTACTTATGCTTGTGTCATGATAACCTAGCTAGCTACCTTAAACCCCTTCGGAGTGTGAACCCTGCATGAATGAATGCTTTGTGCACTGGATAATCCTGCTTAAACATCACTTATTTATGTCGTCTTGGTATTAATTTGCTTTACTTTCTAGTTTTTTGAACTAATAAAATTTATATTAGACAAAGCAAGTAAATGAACTCCTAGATCTACACTAATAAGTACAAACTTTGAGATAGGACAATCATTTTCATTTTTATGGCCTTACAAACATGTAAAAAGGCTTTGGCTCACATGGAAAAATGTTGCATTTATCAGGAAAGTGAATCGACATGAAGTAAAGTTGTTGTACATACTAAAACTTCGTGATACTTCGCGACTGAACCAGAATTTTTATTAAATTCAAATTATGTACATATTAAGTAGGAATTTGAAAAACTAAAGTCCTAAAAACAACCCTAAATTTGTTGCAGATTTCCTAGTATACACTTACGCTTTGGTGGGTCCCATTATCATCTAGATCAAATAAGGAGATTTTTTCTTTGAAAAAGAAATAGGGAGATTTTGTTATATTTCAAGATGGTAGCAATACTTTTATTTCGAAATGACGTAATAGAATACATATATTTACGTGCATATAATATCTCATTCTAACTGAAAATCGCATATACAATATTTAATTGTAACTATATTCGAGCAGAAGTTGAATGTATGTACGGCCGATTGTATGTGTGACAGTAATGACATGAAGTTTTTGATACATAGATCCATGTTATAAGTACTATATATGTAATAAAATTATATAATCTTGCTATGTTATAGAGTTTTTTTTTTTCCAATTCTTTTTTACGGTTTTTTTTTTAATATTGTACTTTAAGTTAAGCATATATACCAACAGTGCTTATCATATCTACTGTACTAAATAACTTCCTCTAGGCAATGAGTATAGTTGACTGAAAAATAAAGACAATCAACACAAAAGGTACTAACAAGTTTTTTCGCATATAAAGTATTTTTGCCTTTTTATCATATTCAAGACTCTAGTAAGCTAAAATGTTTTTATGCAATATGAATACAAAAAATTTATATAGCTTAAGTGATGGAGTCAATATTTTCGTCAAGGGTGTTCATACTTTTAGAATATGGGTAAGTGATTTTTGTATCAAAGATGTTCAACAATTGATATATATATTAAAGTATCTATATATTCGGAAAAAAAGTGAATGAGGAATGTTCATCTGACCACCCTTGAATGAATGTTACTCAACCCTGTATAGCTTCCAACATTTAATAATGTCTCTGAACTTTACAAAAACTCATGTAGCTTATATAAGGACCAACTGAATAATAATGTAGTACTTTACATATTTCCTTAACCATTGTGAAAATTTTAATTCAAGAATGACAATTCTATCTGTTGAAGTACTAGAATTGAGGATAGTATAAGTTGTGCATTATTGCTTCTTGTCCTTTTTTACTTCTTCTTTACCAGAGTTTACTTATGCGGCTTTCTTGATTGCCTTTACGTCGAGCAAATTTGATTAATTAATATATGTATTCGCGATAATCTCATTTCTTTCGACGGAAGCTAAAATTTAGAGAGTTATTTTTATATATTTATTTAATCATGTAATTTGATCATATTTTAAAAAACTATCTTCAACATATTTTAAAAGTCGCCAAAAATTGGATTAGTTTTGGGTGAAATTTTATTTCTACTTACAATTTTTTTTCAAGTAAAATGCATGTTACATGTCTAAAAACAACTTCATGTTCCAGAAACCATAACTAATAACCTCAAATTTTCAAATTTAAGCTTCACGTAAATTATATGACATGATGTAAAAGATATATATACTACTCTCTCCGTTTCTTTGAAAAGAATGATATGATTTGATTTAACATGGAGTTTAATAAAATTAAAAAAGACTTTTCAAATTAGTGGTTCTAATTAAAGTTATGTCACATGTATCAAACTATCCTTTAATCTTATGACTTTAAACATACCACGTGAAAAATTAAAATTAAAATGTTGCCAAAAAAAAATAAGTCATTCTTTTTTAAACATACTAAAAAGAAAAGGAGGTCATTTGTTTTGAAACAGGAGAAATATGTAATTAGGTCTTAGGTAAGTGTTAGATCCAATTCTTGATAAATATTGCATAAAAGGATTAAAATATTCTTAAACTATGTGAAATCGAACAAAAATATCTATTTGTTAGTAATTTTATCTAAAAAAATCTTTGCCGTCAATTAATTTAGTTAAAAAAATATCCATATTGTATTCGATATATATATATGTTTTAGCTGATTTGAATGAAAATTCTACGTTCGTCATTGAATGTATGTTGTATCATTGAATAAGGAGTGGTACTTGGTAGGTCTTGTACATTAACTCATACTAAGAGATTAAAAAATGTTGAAAGGGGAATGACAAAGTTAATTAAGGGGTTTGAAATATAGGAAAGTATGGAAGTGCCCCTTTGTACTAATTAAGGAAATTTGTTTTACTTATACATATGTTTGTAATGTTACTGACCAAAACAGCTCCCCTTTCCTCTTTGAGGAAATGTCATCATGCCCTTTGACACCCAGAGGTTGTCGGGAACATGCAAACTATCAGATTTTGGGAAAAAGTGTCTAATGACCTAACTCTAAATCATTGACAATATGACCCAACTCCATCACTCCCTTTAGGTAAGGACGTAGCTAGAAGTTCGAGTATAAGTTCAGTTGAACGTTAAATTTTTTGTTGAGGGCCTTTTGGAAATAACTTTTCTATCTTCATAAGACAGTGGTAAGATCTGTGCACATTTTATCCTTCTCATACTCTATTTGTGAAATTTCACTGGGTATGTTGTTATTGTTGTTATAGTGTATTTGTATTAAGAAGTTTATTTTATAAGTATAAATATTAAGAATTGGCCAGTTATTAATATTTGAAATCGTCGTTATAAAATTTAGAATTCATAAGGTTAAAATTCTGACTTTTGCATATTCAATTGTATAGGTGGTTTTATATGTGATAGATTGTTAGGGAGAATATAAGATATGAAATTAGATTGACATGAAATTGAAGGTTTGCTCGGACATGTAATTTGGATTTGTTAAGTTATATTTCTTTTTTCATAAACATGAAAATCTTAGAAGTTGTGAAAATTGAAAGACGGTTAAAATTTTCTCAATTTTTATACAATATTATCAAATGAGCAAATCATAATTGAAATATCTTCATGTTTCTTTTAGGAATGTGTTTGTATTTACAAGATTTCAAATACAGATATTTTTGTTAAGAACCACTAGCCAACAATAGTAGTAATAATTAATTAGTTATTTCTTAATATAATTCTTTCACAATAATCTCTTTATGCCGAATATAATCTTAAATTTAAAAAAAAAATTGAAATCATGATCTTAAAATACATATCCATACATTGATATGAAATTATAAATTTGTATCGCATATCTAAACACAACTTGGATTGGTATTTATAGACCTAACATATCGTGTAGTAGGGTCGTCTAATTACTTTACATATATATTATGTTTAAAAAGCGTTGACTTAAAATGAATTTGAACATGTCAACACATGAAAACTCAATCATGTTTGGAGGTATCTATTTGGTATAAAGCATGTCTACAAGAAGGTAACAAATTATGGGTGCAATATTAGTTTTTTTTTTCCTTGGAAAATATTTTGAATGTCCACCTCCTTGTGTAGGAGTTTTTTCGTTGATCAGACCTCTTCGGAAGGGAGTCTTGGAGTAACTGATAAAGTTATTGTTATGTGATCAAGAGGTCACAGATTCAAGCTTTGAAAACAGCATCCGACAGAATACAAGATAAGGCTACATATGATAGACCCTTGGGATATGAACTTTCCCTGAACCTGCGCATACTAGGAGCTTAATTAGTGCACTTAACTTGCCTTTTCTTAGAGAACTTTCTTTGATGTGCCCTCAGCTTGATGATTTTGGATATAACTTACATTCAGAGACTATGATTTATAATTACTTATTACGAGATTCTATAGTTCATACTAAATATCATATTTTGCTACGTTATTCATCGATGCGAGAGCCGAGAATCATCTTACTTAAGGACTTTAAAGGTGTAATACCCAACATGCATGTATTCCATCTATTAATTTATAAATATTTTATCTTAAGCAAAAAAAGAAATTAAAAAGATATAGAGATGATATTCAATAACAGGCTAAAAGTGTTGACAAAAACTAATTATGGGCCTGTGCTAGATCTAATGGAGTATCAATTGACTAAGAAAAATTACCATGATATGGAGTTGCAAAGAACAGCAATGCAAAAATATAAATTTCAACCAAAATAGCAAAAGACGCTATATATAGGCCAAGCAATGGACAAAAAAAAAAAGTTTCATTAAAGAAGTGATGTTAGTAACATGATGCTCAAGCTAAATTAAATTGATGAAAATGATAATTAAGGGTCTCAATCATTTATCTATCTAAGTCAATAAATATGTATAAAATATATAGGCAATATATACCATTATATCAAACATATAATCATATTAGTATATATATATATATAAGTTGCGTATATTTCGATCACAAACTTATGCCTAGCTAAAATCTTTCAATTTTAAATGAGCTTGAAATAAGTTCAATTCTATCAAATAAGGAGTTGAATCAGTACAGTAGATAAATTTCAAATTAACGATTCTACTTAGCTTTTATTATTCGATCTTTCAATCCACTTGATTGACTGTTTTACTATGTCATGAACAACAACAACAATCTAGTATTATTCATAAATAGGATCCGGAGATTCTTGATGTGGTGCATCACAAGAAAGCAAGTGTTGGTCAAAGAAAACTCTATCAAATAAGAAGTTAGACCTACTTAGTGAGATAATTTTGTATTAACGACTCTACTTACTTTTCATAACTCAATATTTTAATCCCCTTAATTAAATGCTTTACTAACTATATCATGAATAATAACAATAATTTAGTGTAATCTTATAAATAGGATCCAGAGATTATGGATATGGTGCAACACAAGAAAAGCAAGTGTTGGTCAAAGAAAACTTTATCAAATAATTAAGAATTTAGACCGACTCTGTGAGACAATATCGTATTAACGATATCATTTATCTTTTATAACTCAATCTTCTAATTTACCTGATTGAGTGCTTTACTAACTATGTCATGAACAACAACAACAATCTAGTATACTTTTCATAAACAAGATTCGGAGATTCTTGATGTGGTGCAACACAAGAAAAGCAAGTATTGGTCAACGATAACTCTATCAAAATAAGGAGTTAGTCTGGCTCAACGGGACAATTTCTTATTAAACAACTCCATTCATCGATCTTTAATCCTGATTGAATGCTTTATTAACTATATCATGAATAATAATAATTATTTATAATTTCATAAATAAGATTCTTGATGTGGTGCAACACAAGAAAAGCAATTGATGGTCAAAGTAAACTCTACCGTAGCTATTGAATGGAAGTGATGAATGATGAGTCTTTGGCAAATTGAATGCAAAAGGGCACATTCAAATGTATGATTTAATAGGCTTGACAATGATCTCTGAAGACAGTACATCAGTTGAATTATTCTGAACCTATAAACGTCATGTCTCTTGTGTTCTTTCATCATACCATGTTTTGCTATTCTCAACTAAGTCCAACAACAAATTTTAAAAAATGCTCTTTTGGAATTACTTGTTTTCCATATATATGATATGCCCTTTAAATTATACTTCCTAGTGTATTTAGTTTCTTCTTTTTGGTATGGTATGTGAGATTTTATTTTACTTCTTTTTTGGGGGGTTAAAAAAAAAATATATATATATATATATATTAAGATATCTTAACAGTCATTAGTACATGGAAGAGCGATTTTATCGATATTTAGTATGCGGGTGTGGGGTGGGTAGAGTGGGAATCTACAAAATATATTCTATCGTCTTGACAATTTGTTGACTTAGTATGTTTGACAAAAAGAGTTTCTTCGCTGTCTGTTTTATTTTACTTTATTGTTATGAACTTAACTCAAAAGAAAATAAGAAATATAAAGAGAGACCAATAACATGGGTTGTGATGCACTCATAGGAGTGTTTCACCATTAATCAGAGGTTTCGGGTTCGAGTCCTGGGAATGGAAATAAATTCTAGAGCGCTGCCCCCAAATGGGCCTTGCAGTGCGCAATTCAAATTTAGTCGGGACTCCACGGGCTTCGGACACCGAGTAAAAAACAAAAAAAAAAAAAGAAATACAAAGGGTGTGTTTGGAATGGAGAACATCCATTATTGGTCAAAAATTAGATAAACAAGTTTCTTAAAAATTAGACACTACTAGAAATAAAGGGTTTTTTTTCACTCTGAATCAGCGAAAAAATTTGTGCTATAGAAAATAAATTTTCCACTCATTTTTTTATCTAACTAACTCACTAAAAAAATACATGGTGTGAGATAAATTATCAAAAAAATAGAGGAGAACTTTCTAATATTTTCATATAAAAATATTATTATTTTATTTTTTCTCACCAATTTAATCAAAATAACTATTCGGATACTCACTGAACATTTATTAGTTGGAAAATTATCATTTTTTTAGAGACAAATTTCATATATAAGGGACATTTCACTCTGTTCAACTTTTTCATAACCACGAACACCCACCTATCATATTTACCTAGATTATAGTATATAAACATTTTTTAGACACCACTTTCTACCTACCAAACACTAAAAAGTAAATGATTCTTTCTTCTTCTTCTTTTTAAATTTATTTTATAGGAAAATATTATTCGTGGAAAAGTACTAAAGTACATTATATATGTATGCATATTTTTTAGAATGACAAATGGACAAAATATTTAAGAAGACTATATATATCCAAATGTAAGAGTTTGGTATATATAGAGGTATTAAATCAAACATTTTTTTATTTTTGAATTAACGTAACTTTTTTTTATTCATTCAATATTTGAGCTAGGAGGAAAAATTAAAGTTAACACAAACAATTAATTAGTACGTATTATTACATTTTCTTATACAACAAAAAGAACAATTATTTAATGTTTCCTTTTACTATTTTTTTTTCTCATACATCGTTTAATGTGGTAGTTTTCGATCCCTTTCATTTTCATCACGAGGTGGGATATTCAGGCTCGAAAATCGATGCTGAATTGTACTATATTATAGTGACACTTTGAAAATGAAAAGGTATGGGAAAAGGTAGAGCAATTCATCAACATCTTACTTCAACAAAATATTTTTAAAAAATCTGAGACAATAATAAAATTATTATTATATTATATTTAAAGATAATAATAAATATAGATAATTATAATCAATGCTATATATAAATACCATCAAAGATATAATATTTGCTACTTTTTTTTGTTAAAAAAAAAAAGGTGTTCCCATGAAAGAAAAAATGGTTTGGAAAATATTAAATGCTTTTCTAGCAATCCAATGCCAAAAATTGGCTTATATTACTTGAAATAATTTCAGAAAAATATTTTTCATCATATATCAAATATAGAGGAAAAAACCCACAATTCTAAATTGTATGGGCTTTCCGATTGCAAAAATTTGGAAAGCCCAAATATAACAATTGATGGGGAGTACTCTATCAACTCCCAAACTATAAATAGTTGGGCTTCAAACAATCTAGGCCCAATGGTTGATATTGGGCCTAAATTGCTACAAGATCTGTTGATAGATGGGCTATTTGATTGGTTTTAATGAGCCAATCGAAGTGCACATATACCTAAGTTTGGAGTCGCCATTTAAGTACGTAAAAATTTGCAAGTCTACCTAAGTTTGAAATCGCCATTTAAGTCACATATATTTAGTGCGTAAAAATTTGCAAGTCTATCTATATCAAAATGACTTCAGACATGTGGTGTTGAAGTTGTGCTTGACAAACCCAACTTCAGGTAAATATGTCTCAAGTTAAGACATTTTTGTCTTGCATAATACACATATGACTGAAATTCATATATTTTTTCATGAAATTTATGTATAAATACTTGAACTTAAGAAATGTAAAACGTTTGTCATTTGTCTTAACGCTAGCTCTGCAAATATATACTAATTAGATGACTAATATAGTTATAGTTGAATTAGTTATGGCTTGCGGCATGCATCTAGCTGTAATTACAATTTGAGTTTTGTACAATTTGCGCGATTTGTACAAATGTATTTTGTATAATTCACATGATTTATACAAAACGTTGTGTATGGATCAAATTGTATAACTAAATATACAAACACTATGAATTGTATAGCGAGTTATACAAATATTGCACAAATTATAAAACGTTGCTATAACTATAGTTACAAAGTATAATTACCCAAACTATAACTATAAAATATAACTAAATTATTTTTAAGTGGTTATATGCAAAAATTTCTCAACAGAGATTAAAGGACTTGGTCAATTCAATAAGATGCATTAGAAACTCCACTTGTGTAACTTTCATTAATTCTTAAACTTGGAGAAGTCCACTAAATAATTAACTAAATCTTTGTACTCTTAACTGGATTTGCTGACTAAATTTGCCGTCTTGCTAACACTAATTTCGTTATTAAGACATTGTCAATAGAAAACAAAAATACTATAATAACATTTGATTGTTTCAATCCTTGATTAAACGCGTCATTAGCCGATTAATCATTTTTTACCATAGCTATGGAGGCGCAACAAGACATGTTATTATCAACGTTCTTTTTCATCGACTTAGAGCCTGTTTGAATTGATTTATTTTTAATATTTTATAACATTATTTTTCTAGTGTTATGATAAAATAAAAATATTAATAAGTATTTGTTTTAAAATTAAAATAATAAAAATAAATCGAAAAACACAAATATTGACTATATACATCTTCGTCTTGAGATCCTAATTGTCATGATTCTACTGAATCACAAGGAGTAATTGTGAAAAATAGTCATTCTAGAACAATTATTTGATTTGATTCATTCTTTGACTACCCTGCTACCTCCACCCCCACCCCCCACCCCCCTCAAAAAAAAGAGAAAGAGAGAGATAAAATTTCTCTGTACGATATTGAAGAAATATAGATTTCGTTAGTTATTGACCAATGAAATGAAAGAAAAAAGAAAATGTTTAAGCTCGCTAATTAGAATTAACAACAAAATTTTATCTTCGAAATTCTGACATAAAAAAAATTATGAAGTGCATAAGCCCCTTTAGAGATAAGAGCAACTTTCTTACGGTAAATTTCTGCAAAGTTTTCGTTTTCCTTAAAGTTGAAAATGGGGAAGTGTAATCATCAACTCTTAGTTGACCTAGTCAACTTTGCTAGGGTACCTTTTAAAGAAGAAATCCCCAAAGGAAAGGACAAATATTATATCAAGAAAAAGATACTACTCGTAGTTTATAGCATTTTTATATAATTTCATTTAAAAATATTAAATTAATATGATTTAATTTAGCTTTGAAAGTTAGTCAATTAATTATGAAAATTCATGACAATCAAATTTGACGTTGAAACATGAAAAGACAAAGCAATAGTCGTTTAAATTGCATTAATAATCTAAATATTGTTTATATTATCAATATATATAAAACTTAAGTCTCTAACATATATATATATATATATATATATCAATGATATGAATTAAATGAATTTATCATCATCATAGCATTGAGGAAGTGTAACTATAGTCTCGTTAATATCATGTTTAGTCATAAAAAATTAGTATCGTGATATTAATAAAAGTTAAACTAATGAACAAAAATCTTTGAAGAAATAATAAATGTTATTATTATAATGCAACTTAAATTTATTATGAACCTACAAAAATGAGAAAATCAATTCAACACTTATATTGATATTTATATCTATAGATAGGGTATTCATAGATCGGGTTGGTTGACATTTTTTAAATATCAAACCAAACTATTTGTGTCGGGTTTTTAAATATAAAAATCAAATCAAACCAATAAAACTCGGGTTTTTTAACCTCAGGTTTTTTTTGGATTTTTTCGGGTTTCTCGATTTTTTGGATTTTTTCAAATTTCTTGGATTTTTTAGACTTTTTTTTTAAATTCTCGTGCTTTTGAGTTTTTTTCTAATTTTTAATAAAGTTTTTATAAGAACATATAATTAACTTATGATTCAAATATTTTTTTAGTCCTACTAAAATACAAATATCTAAGATTCG
>DF357670.1:73076-102918 GCA_000787875.1 Solanum virginianum | reverse complement strand
TGATCTTTTTTTCTGTCTTTTTAAATGTTTTAGCTTGAATTTTTATTTGTGCTTTTTTTGGTGCATTGGGTTTTGGTTCTTTGTTTGAGTAGTACTTATTTGGAGCTTTTGTGGGGTTTTTTTTTTTGATAATACCAATGCTGGAAAAGAAGATGGTTCAAAAGTGCTGTATAAATGTTTATTTGGATCTGCATGTTGTTGAAAGATAAAGATCTGAGTGTTGAATTGGATTGGATTGTTTTTGGTAAAGAAAGATATGTCTTTCTTCTTTCAGGTAAATTTAGCTTATCTTAGTTTTCTTCACTTTTCATTATTTGCCTTTTAAGCTAAGCTGGATATGGGAGATCTTTATTGCACCGGTCTGCCCGGTGTTCTTTTTGATGAGTTTTAACTTTGATTTCAAAGTTTTTCTGGTTTTCCTTTGTCTTGTAGTTAAGTAGTATGGTTGAGGTGGACAGTGGGCTTCTCAGTCCCCTTGTACTAAGTTCTATTTATGAGTAGTTATATTTAGTCTTGTAAAAGTCAAAATTTTTGAACTTGAATTAAATAGATGCCTTATAAGTTGTGCCCTTGTGGGGCTTAGTAACCTTTTGAGGTTCTTCCTTTTCTCCACTCATACCAATAGTAGTAGCATTTTTCTATGCTTCAGCTATCACATTAGATTGTTATTATTATAATTCCTTTTTGGTATTCGCGTCTTTCGAAAACAAACCTCTCTATCATTCTACCTTTCATTAGACTGCGCTCATGGGACTACACTGGTTTTGTAGTCTTTCGAAAACAAACTTCTCTGTCTCCCAAAGTAGTGTAAAGTATGCGTACATTCTGCCTTCAGACCCCACGTATGGGACTACGCTGCTTTTGTTGTTGTAGGCTGTTACTTTTGGATATTAACCAACTTTTGTTAATTGCAAGTGGATGTTGGTGCATGTATCTGTGTATATCTGTGGAATTTCATATTGATGTTAGTGTCCCTTTTTCAAAATATATAAATAAATTGTGGGGTCTTGTGTACTTGGTCCAATTATTGAATCTTAACAAGTTGGTCTTGTGCATATATGGTTTGATTGATCAGGTTTCTGATTGTACATTAAGCAGCATTGGTGCTGAAAACAAGACTAGGTCTATTGGATGCAATGTTGAAGAAAGTAGTATCATGGTTGTTGATTTTATCGTTTGTTGCTTCGTTATGGGTTGTTGATGGCTATATTGAATGTAACTGTGATGATAATGATGCATTTTGGAGCATGGATACGATTTTATTAGTCCAAAAAGCCGGCGATCTCGGTATAGCAGTGGCTTATTTTTCCATCCCAATTGAGATCATCTACTTCGTTAGCTGTTCTAGCTTTCCGTTCAAGTGGGTGCTCTTTCAATTCGGAGCATTCATTGTATTCTGTGGGTTAACGCATTTTCTCACCTTCTTGACTCAGTTTGTCCAACTCACATTTCACCTTGTGCTTGCCCTTATTGTTTGCAAACTACTCACTGCATTCGTCTCGATACTCTTTGCTATAACACTTATGAATCTCATCCCATTGCTGCTTAAAGCCAAGACAAGGGAATTTATGCTGAAAAAGAAGAATCGGGATCTTGATCAAGAAGTTGGAAAAATAAAGCAAAAAGAGGAAGCTGGAATGCATGTTCGGATGCTTACTCATGAGATTCGGAAGTCACTTGATCGTCATACAATACTCTACACAACTCTTGTTGAGTTATCGAAGTTATTGGGTTTGGAGAATTGTGTTATATGGATGCCTAATGAGAATGGAACTGAGATGAAACTGACACATGATACTACAAGGGACAATGTTTCCAGTATGTATAATATGCCTATTCCAATCGGTGATCGAGATGTAAAAGAGATCACGGAGACTGATTCTGTAAAGATACTTGACTCGGGCTCCCGACTTGCTGCTGCAAGTAGTAGAGAGAGTTGTGAGCCAGAAACTGTGGCTGCTATTAGGATTCCAATGCTGAAGGTCTCGAATTTCAGTGGTGAAACTCCTGAGATTGTCTCGCAATGTTATGCTATCCTCGTTTTGGTTCAACATAGTGGACATGGTAGGATTTGGCGTAACCAGGAAATTGAGATAGTCAGGGCTACAGCCGATCAAGTTGCTGTGGCGTTGTCCCACGCTGCAGTTGTTGAAGAGTCTCAGCATGTGAGAGACAGATTGATGGAGCAGAATCAAGCACTGCACAAAGCGAGAGAGGATGCTCTTAGGGCAAGTCAAGCAAGGAGTGCATTTCAGACGGTTATGAGCCATAGGTTGAGAAGACCGATACACTCAATTTTGGGTCTGCTCTCGATGTTGCATGAAGAGAAGTTAAGAGATGAACAACAAAAGCTTCTTGTGGATTCTATAATTAAAACCAGTAACGTTGTGTCCACCCTGATGGATGATGTGATAGCTACTTCAACCAAGGAAAACGTAAAATTCCCATTGGAAATGAAGCATTTTCAGCTACATTCCTTGATACGAGAAGCTGCTTGTCTCGCCAAGTGTTTGTGTACATATAAGGGTTACAATATTACCATTGAGGTTGACAAATCTTTGCCTAATCATGTTATGGGTGATGAAAGAAGATTTTTTCAAGTTTTGCTTCATATACTCGGAAATCTTTTGAATGGAACCAATGTTGGACATCTTACCTTCAAAGTTCTCTCAGCAAGTGAAAAAGATGTAAGATGGAAAACACCGAGATCAAACTCATCGAGTGATCATGTCTATATAAAGTTTGAACTTTGCACAAAAAACAGTCGATCTCAGTCAGAAATCACTCCTTGTACTCCAACGTACTGCAACGAGGAGCTTGAGGAGAGTTTGAGCTTTGCTGTTTGCAGGAAGTTGATTCATGTAAGCTTTCTATTTTCTTTGTGTTTTTCTCACTTTTTAAATTTGATGTCCATAACTTTGCTGTTTGAATTTTAATCTTATAACTTCCTTCCGACGCGTGAAAAATGTCAAAATAGTTGATGCAAGGAGACATCTATGTAGTCCCAAGTTCCGAAGGTTTTGATCAAGGCATGACTGTCGTTGTCGGGTTCCAAAGGCAGCCATCAATACCCATAGGCATTTCCGAATATGGGGAATCTTCTGATCCTACCTATCCACATTCTGTTCTACATGGTGTGGAAGTTTTGTTAGCTGACTATGATGACATGAATAGAGCTGTAACTAGGAAGATGCTCGAGAAACTGGGATGCATCGTTACTGTAGTTTCATCTGGATATGAATGCCTCGGTGCTGTTGGCCTCGGTGTGTCCTCGTTAGAAATTATACTTCTGGATCTTCACCTGCCCGATGTAGATGGCTTTGAACTTACCATGAGACTTCGAAAGCATAGAAGCCGTGGCTGGCCTTTTATCATCGGTTTAGCTTCAACTACTGATGAAGATGTGATAAAATGCCTGCAGATCGGAATGAATGGCATCATCCGTAAACCAGTGCTGCTACCAGGACTCGCTGATGAGCTCCGGAAGGTTCTGCTTCTGGCAAGAAGAGTAATGCCATAGTGGTAACATTCGCGATAGACCATAGTAACTAGTAAGATAGGAAGTCTTTTAAGGTACAAATATTGTAGATGTAAAAATAGAAAACTGTAAAAAATTTCAGCAGAACTTATGTCAAATACACACCTTGACTGTTAAAATGTTACATCAACTTGGTTCATATAAAATCTATATGTTTTACATCAATTTGCTGCAACTTGTTCATTTTCCTTCAAACTTGACCACTAATGCTTGTCTACGGGCTACATCACACCTATTAGGGCGCAGCGCGACTCGGCCTTTTTCGGACCTTGTTAAGGCGGAATGCTTTGTGCACTGTGATTTTTTTTTAAGAGTATCTCTTTGATTTGATTTTAAGCAAATTTGCCATAAGTAGTTCCTATTGTACGACTTGTTTTAGGCATGTGTGGGCATGTATTGTTTGGTCTATTTTGGATAATATTCTTAGTCTGGCTTCATATATTATTTAATTTAATGTTCTGCTAGATCCTACTGATCATATAATATAAATATATCCCACAATATTCTCTGCAATGGTTGACCATATCCAGGTATATTTTCTTCATTCGAACAAACCAAACCAATTGGCACGTGCATAGCATGTGTTCCCATCCCTACATGTGAATATGTGTATAGGACGACACAGCGATTCTTACGATCTAGAGCCAGTGAGTTCAGAATATGCTTAGTGTACATTTTAACAAAGCGATTCTACGATCCAGAGCCAGTGAGTTGCTTATTCGTATACATTTTATGCTTCGTTTTTCATATGTATACAATATCGTTTATCCTTTGATAGAAAATTACATGAGTAATGAATTCAGTTGAACGAACAGAATCTATTTTAGACCAAAAATGGGAAAGACATGAGTAGTGGGAAGACTATGTGGAGAATAAATAGGTCAAAGATGCAATCATGTTATGCCCATTTATGTAACATACGATTACAAAAAAATTGGAAACCGTGCATGAACTTTAGGATTTACGTACATGCACTATTTTCTTTCTTTATGGAGTAATATTTATTCTTCATGTGGACCATATATAACATATGGTCCATTTATTCCCTTTCATTTCCACTATATATACATATATTGACAAAAAAGGACATTCTTTAAAAGTTTTGACCAAAATAAGAGCTAATTATTTAAGCCTCAACTTGGACTATATATTTTCTCAACCTACACCCTTGAGGAATTTCCAAAAAGAACAAACCCAAATAACAAAAATTGTATCTCATTATTTTATTTAATATGGAAGGCTTTGTGACAGGTCTATCAAAAATAATTTTTATATCTTTATAAAGTAGGGATGTGTTGTGTATACATCATCCTTCATTTATGAAATTTTATTAAGTATATATTATTGTTGGTGGTGGCAATGCAGATTGATGTGACAAAACTTTTGAAGCTATGTGAAATATTCACTGCATCGAAAATGATCTTTAACGGTAACTAGTTAACAATAATAGTTTGATTGCTGCTAAATGTGTATATTTTGAGGCAATTAGAAATCTTAGTAAATGTCCCAAATGCCTATAACGATATTGCATCCAATAATATGATTATCTAATGATAGTAAAAGCTTCAACTTTTCATTAATATGTATATTTATTACTAGTAAAAGTTATTTTTGTTGCAGTGGATGTAGATTACAATTTATATACATAGTTTTTTTCGAAATAATTATATTAAAGTTTTAGGAAATTGAGGGTGAAAATTGCACGTCTTTCTTTTGTGATTCCATTTTCCTTTTTGTTTCTATCTCAAATACATAATCACCACATAAATATTATTCCCTTTAGATATTTTTTTTAATTTTACACTGAAATTTAATTACGATTATTAAAGAATTCCACTTTACTTCCTTAATTTAACGAAAAATATCAAGATTCATGAATTGGTTCTCATTGGAACAAACATAAAAATAAAAAAATATTCAAAATATATTTAGCACCCCTTAGCCATGAATATTTACTATTTTCGGAATATTATTTTGAAAAATTATTAGAACATAGAATTTTTAATAGTTTTTCGAATTCAACGTGAACTCCAAAAAATATTGTCATAATTTTCACTTTAAATCATTCACAAAAATTTATTTTAATTTATATTTATATCAAATCACAACTCTAATTTTCAGATATCATTTCAACTTTTTTAATTTTTCAAGAAGCTACTTTTTTTCTTTTAATTTCATAAGGGACCATATCTATTATTTTCTTTCCATAGTCTTTATCTAATTTTGTTCACTTTCAATGAATTTGTTTCACAAAGGATGTTGTCAATCAAATTATGTCCCTCATTATGTCTGCAATTGTGATATTATATGATGAATTTTGGAACCATTAGGTGCTAACATAGGTAAGTGATCTCCAAATATGTTGTGTCAACATGAAAGTGATGGATTTCATTTTAGATAATTCATCACCCTCAATTTAATTTATTATAACCCTTTCAATGTATTACTCAATTGTGATGGACATATTTTCATTTAGGAATTGACACATGGATTTTTTTATTTTTTTGAAAAAAAATAAAAGGAAGTAGGGCTCAAGTATGATTAAGTGTACAATGAGGTCACTTGATAGTTGGAACAAAAGTTATGTGCCAAGGGATCTGTACTGATCCAAAGTATTTAAAAAATTTAAATCTTTTCATGCCAATTTAATTATATGGAATATAAATCCACTTGAAAGAGAGATAATTTTACTTTCGATAAAGATTATAGTGGAGTGATAAATATTTTTTTTGTTTTAATTTGTGATTTTGAATTAAATCAAGGGCGAAGCTAGTATTTTAGTTGAAAGTCCACTAATTCAATAGCTTTGATTCGATCCACATAATTAGGTTAAATTAAAAATCAGTAATTTCAAAAAATTAGAATTTCAACTTATAAGCTTTATAATCTTAGTTTAATCTTGATTTGAGTCATATGAATGAAATCATTTTTAATAAAATAAAAAAGTTTTTTGCTTTTAAGATATGATTTTATGACTTGAATTATAATTAATTAATTGAGTCTCAAAATAAATAGTGAACACTGAGTGAAATAAAAACAAATGCTATGAGATACTCTTCTTTTGCAAATTATTGTGTTTATACAAATAATTCACGAATAAAAAAATTATTATTTTATTTAATCTGATAAGTCGAAACTAAAACTCCAGAGAACATACCCTTGAGTCCATTTTACGTTATCCACTTGTTTAGTAATTAAAAGTTAATTATAAAAATAAACTTCCTTTGCTTTTTCTCCACGCACAATTGAATCACCTATATCAAAAGATTAAAAAAGGCTATTACCACTTCTTTTTAATTTATTACTATATAATTACTTGTTCATCAAATATAATAAGGTCAAATTGATGTACTTACATCTTAAATAAGTCTCATTAAACACCAACTATCTCTTTTTTAATTCATAATACTTGTAATTAAAGTTGGAAAGTTGATCCATTTGCAATGCTCTTTGCACTAATCACTATAAATAATATAATTAGTACTTTACTTAATATAGTAATTTTTTTTCTTGAATGTATAATTTTAGTTGACTTGCACCAACATCTAGACATAGGTACTAGCTAGATCCTAATTAAAAACAAAGATAGGAGTTTCTTTATTTGTTTACAAATAATTCATTTGCTAAAATTAGTAAATAATCCAAAAGAAGTACCAATTTAAAATTAGACATTTTAATAGTATATAAGATAAGGATAATAAAGAAAACAAAATTTACTAACTTCTATATTAGTAATATTTAATAGTATAGGAACTTTTTGCATTAGGTGGATTTAACTTGTGATAATATGTTTAAATAGTTTAAGTATAAACTCTAAAAATAAATAGTAGAAGATCATTAAACTGATATTATTTTATTTCTTTATAAATATTAAATATTAATAATTTAATATAAATTGATACTCATGAGTCACGCATTTGCTTGATTTCCAATATGTAACCCTTTTGTTGGAAAGTAAATTAGAATACGAGGTAAATATTGCATATTATTAATTTTGGTGCTCAATTGATTTGTTTGTTTTACTGTATCTCATCATGTTGTGTCAAATTATTAGAGAAGTATATTTATTTTATAAGTATTTTCTTATTGGGTAATTCTAAAATCGAACTGTTAAGGACTAAAAATCGATAAAAAATATCTTATTTATTTGTTATTACTTTAGCATATTTAGAAATTAAAAATCGATAAATTAAATCGATAATATATAAAATCGAACCGAATTAACGATGCACACCACTAATTTTATGTAATGCTAAGGAAGAAAATGTCATTTTTCGTATTTTATTCTCGTAGATCTTCTTTTCTTTCTTACTTTCTTGTGATGATAAAAGTTTCTCGTTAATTAAGAATATAATTATATTCTTTCTTAAGTTACGTTTTCCAATTGGGTAATCCCTTGAGTCCATTTTACGTTTTCCACTTGTGTAGTACTAAAAAGTTAGTTATATTCTTTCTTAAGTTAATCAAGAATATAATTATGTTCTTTCTCATTAATCAAAAATACATTCTTGTTCTTTCTTCCTCTTTAAGTTATCTTTTAGGTAATTATTTTGTGTAATTTTTAAATTTTGAATCATAAGTACACGTGTTTAGAAGTTACTGTGAAACATTAAAGAGCAATTAATCACAATAATTTGTATTCTGTTAGGGCGAAGTCTCCTTCAAGACAGTAACTTGTCTCGTATTTTAGTTTAATATTATGTGTTTTCTATATAAATAGATCAAAAACACATATTTTAATTGAAAATTAAATATGTTTGGTTAAGCATTAGAAAATCAAAATAATACTTACTTAATAATAGGAGGACTAAGAATGAGATTATCTTTTTATTTACCGAATCATTTAAATTAAAAATAGTTAGTGAATATATAATATGTGCATAATCTATATTTCTTATGTGTATAATCATTATAACTAGATTATAAACTATTTAAATCGACTAAAAAATATAGAGGAATTCAACCAATTATTTAGGTAAAGATCCCTATTATCAAGAAAATTTTTAATTAAATGTGTAATTTACCAAATTAACTTTGAAAAATGGACCTTGACCCGTCTAAAAAGCCCAATAATTTAGGGCTCCTTTCACTTTTATCTGATAAAGTTCTAAAAGTTGGAGCAAGTTTGGTTTGGGCCTTTGGATTAGTCGAATTAATGGAATGAAAAATTACTTAAGTAAATTCATTTTAATAAATAATTATTGATTTTAGTGATACTTTTTATTTATTATCATTTATAGCAATATATAATAATACTATGATAAATCTGCACTTGTATTAAAAGTGCATCATGCATTCAATATAAATATATTATAACTATTTAGTGAAAATAATTTTTTATTCCTATAAATGATAAATATTTTCTTAATCTAATATATCTTAATGGAATTCCATTAGTCATGGATTAATGGTTATCCAATGCCCAAAGCCTTTAGGGGTCGTTTAGTAACTTATTTGAAGTAGAGTTACATGGTATTAAATTTTGTATTAGTAATAACACATTTGGTAGCTGGTGAGGTAAGTAATTCATATATAAAATAAATAAGGCATGGTTTGCAATTTACAAATCTGCATAATTAATACAGAGGGAATTTATATATTATTTTATGTAAAAAAGAAGATGAAATAACTAATGCATGAATAGCTAAAACTGTATAACTAATTTCTACATAGATTTCCTTATAACAAATTCATGCAATACTAACACATACATAATTCTATCGAGCTATCATACGATCCCTTAATAGTCATGGGCTTGTAGTTTAGAGACAATCAATAAAATGTTTTATAGTTGAAGTAAATTAAAGGGATAGTTACTGATTCATTAAGTCATCTAGTTCATAAAATATATACAATTAGTATAGGTTGTATATATTTTATATTAAATATACATATAATATACCTACCAATATATATATATATATATATATATATATATATATATATATATATATATATATATATATATATATGTTGGTAGACTTAATGGACGACTGATATACATTGATAGATCCCAAAATTAAGTATCTAAGCTGAGATTTTAATCAAGGGATGTTGTTTTTTCCCTTGATTTGTATATATGCTAAATCGTTGTAGAACCATTAAAATATTGACTTATTGATTTATCGATTATTGATCGTTATCGATTTGACTATCAATTTAACCATTAAGATTTGATACAAAATTTTTTTTATTGAAAATTGCTCGGAGACAGGGTGACAAACTAAATGAACCATACACATGAGTTAACATATTGCATTTTGCTCGAAAGCAAACATTGTCACATTGTATAATAACTTAGAATTTGAAATGGTAAAAAATAAAAGTATGAAATTGTCAAGGAATTATATACCTAATGGCTAATGGTACAAATATAATTATTTAATTTATTATCGAGTTATCAGTTAACCCATTAAGAAAAACCTAAAATCGTTAAGAACCAATAACTCAATAATAATAATAAAAAAAAATTGAACCGCTATGAAACTATCAAATCAATAATTGATTATCGATAAATCAATAACTTTTTTTTATTCGGATAATTGATTTCGATTTGATTTTGATCAGTCCTATCCTAGTGGACAATTTATTGATGGAAATGTTAATTAATTGAACTATATTAAATGGACTACATCAAAACTACTATAGCTAAACTCTGAAGTGTTGTTTTCCTAATCTTGCCAGCATTGCACCTGTGAGAAAATGTCACTAAATCATAATTAATTGATTATACATATTTCTACCTTGATTAATTACTTAAATATGATAAATTACTTAAATATGATAAATTAATAAGTTTAGTTTGACACAAACACTAGTGGGATAAATTAATAAATATGATAAATTAATAAGTTATGTTTCTTTTGTTTATTATAGAAAATATCTATTTTACCCTCTAAATTATCTATCTTTTATCATTTTTTTTTGCTTTTTGATATTACAATTATTTTTCTTTTTGATCTATATTATGAATTTAACTATATAAACACATACATCTTACTTATAAAGTAAAAAATGGAGAAAAAGCCAACCATATAGAATGGGGTAATAATAAAATAATTAATATATACTATTTAAATTAAAAGACATAAATAATTTGGGTGCTATGCGTAGATTGTATTTAATTTTACTCATTTTATATACTAGTTGGATAATCGATATGGACTATGAATTTGCAAAATGAGTCTTCAACTTTTCTTGGGCTTGTATAGTGAAGTTTTTTTTAGAGTGGAGTATTAAAAATATATTTAAATTATTTTTTTAATTTTTACGTCTAAATTATTAGGAGTGTGAGAAATACACCTAACTATTACTATAAGTTTGTAAATACACCCTAAATAATATGTGATAGGAGAATTGTCATAAATAGCCTAGCTTTGAAACTTAATATGGTTAAATAACTATATTTTACATAATTATGTTGTATAACCTCGGCTATGTGACCTGGAGGGGAGGAGAGAGGAGAGCGAGATCGAGAAAGGGAGGAGAGAGGCGAACTGTATATGTATATTTGTCAAATTATATGTGTATTTCTGTGAAATAATTGTATATGTGTAATTATATATATGTATTTGTATATTTGGCAAGCAAAATTGGGAGATGGAGGAGAGCAGCGAGCGAGATCGTGAGAGGTGAGCGAGAGAGGGAAAAGAGTGAAAAAAGGAAAATTGTATATGTATATCCGTCGAATTGACTATGTATATCGATCAAAATAATTGTATATATGCAGCTGGTATACATATGTAATTGTATATCTAACAAGAAATTGTAGAGATAGAGGATAGAGGCAAGAGTAGTGGAAGAGAGGAATGAGAACATTGCAACAAAATCCTATCTATAGCTATAAATTGTAATTTTTTTTGAATTATATAAAAAAAAAAAAAACAAGCAAGTCATTTGGTTCCATCAACATTGAGTTGTGTTTCTCAAACAAATGAATAATAGTTTAGATGTATTTCTCATTCTTCCAATAGTCTAAGTATAAAATTTTAAGACAAAGAGATAGTTTAGGAGTATTTTTAACACTTAACTCTTTTTTCTTAATTTAAAATAATATGAACCCATAAATTTTAAATCTTGAATTCATCTTCGTAGTTAGTATCATATTAGATCATATAATACTTCTTTTGCTTAAAAATAAAATGAAAAGGTGAGAAGAAGAAAAAAATATAACTTGAATAGTATTTGTCAAATATAAGGTAAGATTTTACTTATCAATAATTTATCACTTAAATATAGAAGAAAATAATCTCTTATGATCATTTACAAATTCAATAGTGCAATACTAGTTGATCATAAGCTCTTCCTACTTAGAGTTGAAGATGCTTGGTCAATCTCCCCTCAGGGTAACCATATACAATTGAATAGGAAGAAACCTCAAATTAGTAAAAAGTGAACTCAAAAAATTAAATATTTCCTTCATCTAAATTTATGTGATGTAATTTGAATTAATACAGAGGTTAAGAAAGTTTTTTTTTTTAACTTTATCAACAAGTCATATATATATATATATATATATATATATATATATATATGGTTATATATCCAATAAACATTTTGAAGTTAGAAATGTGTCACTTCAGAGGTGGAGATCGAATCAGGAGTTTGGGATTCAAAAAAGAAAAAAATATTGCAAAATATATTTTCTAATATAAATGTAGGTCTACATAAAAGCTATTGAATTCGTCCACACCCTGAACTCCAAACCCCCACTTAGCTCCACCTCTGTCAATGTTATTCTTTTTGAGACCGACTAAAAAAATATATTACATAAATTAGAACACATGGAGTACTAAATAATTCTCAAATATTAATAAAAAAAAAATCATTGCTACTAGAGAGAAACATAGAGGAAATTCAGGATGTCATGGTTGATCATCATCCCATCAATTTTGTTTGGTGAATAAAAGGGTCATGATACAAGAACTTGACAAATGAAGAAATGTTAAAAGAAATATTTAAATAAAAGTCTAGAGCACATTGCTTTAATATGGGGGACTCAAAAATCAAATATTTCTTTGGTTTTATGAGAAACAAACAAATCCAAAATCCTATTAAAAAAAAAGGTGTTGGATTCAATTGTCTCAGTAATGCTTGCTATTGTTCCTAAAATTAAGCAAGATATTCCTTTACTTTACTTAACATAAGTCAACAACTTGCATTGATAGCCATATTATTAGAGATTAAGTCTACACAACCTTGATTGGAAAATAATAATTCATGTCTTACTGAGATTGCAAAAAGATAAAGAAAACTACTTAAGTACACTAACATTTCTATCATATTTACGAATTTTCTCTATAGTTCGAAAATAATTACATATTGTCTCAGTCTCACTTAGAGATGGCAAATGAGTGGATTTGATCGAATTTGAATGAATTGAATATGAATTGAGCTAAAATGGATTGAATCACAATCCATCCATATAAAATTTGGGTAAATATGGATTTGGTCAAATATGATTTGGATAAAAATGATTCAACCCACTTTATTCTCTAGATTGTTAATGCTCACTCTCTATCACCCCAACCCTACTCCCAAATAATTAATTTTTTTATAAAAAAATTAAATTTTTTTATAAAAAAAATTAAATTTTTTCTACTTTCATACGCTATCGCCCACCACTTCCATCCCAACCTCAACCCTCATTCCCACCCTACCTGCGCCTCTAGCATCCATAATTTTTAAATTAAAAAATATCAAGAAAAATTTGTCCACTCCACCCGCCCCTCATCCGTCCCCTACACCACATTCTATCCCAATTAAAAAAAAAAAAGAAGCATTTCTAAGACCCACCAGACCCTCTACCTCCAAATACTTTTTTTAAACAATCAAAAAAGAAAGTTCAATTTTTTCACCACCCCACCCTCCATTTCCATCATAACCCCCCCCCAACCCCCCTCTCTCAAAAAAAATAAAATTAAAGAAAGAATAAAAAAAAAACATTAAAGTTTTTCACACTACCCCCACTCCCAAATTTTTTTCTAAAGAAATATTTTTTTTTTAAAAAAAAGTTAATTTTTTAACACCAATTCCTGTTCCCAATTTTTTTTCTAATGAAAAATAAAAAAATAATTTTTTTCTCCCTGCTCCCACTTCCCAACCTCAATTTTTTATAAAATAAAATTCAATTAAAAAATTCATACTACCTCTCCACTTCCATCATAACCCCCCACCAGACGTCCCCCGCCGCTGCCGAGCTACATGGGCCTCTTCCCAGGCTCGTTATGGATCCACTCGTATGATTTTTCGAGAATGTTAGGTCGTAATCCCTGAAGCCCCAGAATCATCAAAATCACCTCTTTCCTGATCCACAACCCATAAAATTCCACCAGGCGTCCCCCGCCGCCATCGAGCCACCTGGGCCTCTTCCCAGGTTCGTTTCGGACCGACTCATATGATTTTTAGGAAATGTTGTGTCGGAACCCCCTGTAGCACCAGAATTCGTGGGCTAACACCTATAGAAAACTGTCGAAATCACATGTTTTGAGTTCCTTGACCCATAAAATCCCACCGAGCGTCCTCCGAGAGAGTCTAAATCCCACCGAGCGTCCTCCGCCACCGTCGGGCCA
This sequence comes from Solanum virginianum, assembly GCA_000787875.1. Taxonomy (NCBI): domain Eukaryota; kingdom Viridiplantae; phylum Streptophyta; class Magnoliopsida; order Solanales; family Solanaceae; genus Solanum; species Solanum virginianum. Next base: position 88,809 of record DF357670.1, on the reverse strand, counting down.
CCTGGGCCTCTTTTCGAGCTCGTTGTGGACCCACTCATATGAGTTTTCGAGATTGTTGCGCCAGAGCCCCTGCAGCGCCCAAATCTCTAGGCTAACACCCACAGAAAACTGCTAAAATTTCTGTTTCTTGTTCCTTGGCCCATGAAATCCCATCAGGTGTCTCTCGCCATCGCCAGGCCACCTGGGCCTCTTCTTAGGCTCGTTGCGAACCTATTCGTCTGATTTTTTAAGAATGTTATGCTGGAGCCCCCTGCAGCGCCAGAATTCGTGGGCTAATAATCACACAAAATTGCCAAAATCTTTAGTTTCCTATTCCTTGATCAATAAAATACTACCAGGCGTCCCCCACCTCCGCCTGAACCCCTGGGCTTCTTCTCCGACTAGTTGCTGACCAGCTCATATGATTTATCAGGAATTTTGCGCAGGAGCCCCCTACAACGCCAGAATTCAGAAAACTACCAAAATCGTCTATTTCTTGTTCCTGGACCCATAAAATTCCACCAGGCATCCCCCGCTGTAGCCGAGCCACCTGGGCCTCTTCCCGGACTCATTGTGGACCCATTCGTATAATTTTTCGGAAATGTTATCGGAGCCCCCCTATAATGCCAGAATCTGTAGGCTAACACTACAGAAAACTGTCGAAATCGCCTATTTCCTGTTCCTTGGCCCATCAATCCCTACCAAGAGCCCCCCGCCGCTGCCGGGCCTCTTGGCCCTTTTTTCGGGCTCATTGCGGACTCACTCGTATGATTTTTCGAGAATGTTGCACCGGAGCCCCCTGCAGCGCAAGAGTTCATGGGCTAACACACACGAAAAATTGCTGAAATCATCTGTTTCCTGTTCCTTGGCCCATAAAATCCTACCAAGAGTCCCCCACCACCGTCGGGCCACCTAGGACTCTTAACGGGATTGTGTCGAACCCACGCATTTGATTTTTTTAGAATGTTCAGCCGAAGCCTCGTGCAGCGCCAGAATTCGTGGGCTAACACCCATAAAAAACTGCTGAAATCGTTTGTTTCCTGTTCCTTGGCCCATAAAATCCCACTAGGCATCTCACCCACCCACCACCCCCACCACCCATCACCATTGGGCAATCTGGGCCTCTTCCCGCGCTCCTTGTGGACCCACTCATATGATTATTCGAGAATGTTGCACCGGAGCCCCCTGCAACGCTATAATCCGTGAGCAAACACTCACAGAAAACTGCTGAAATCGCCTATTTCCAATTTCTTGGCCCATAAAATCCTACTAGGCTATATCATTTTTACTTATTGATCTAATATTATATATAATTTTTAAATTTTTTAATAAAAATTCGGTAATTCGGTGCACCAAAATTTTGAACCCCTACACAGAACACCAATCAGAAGAATTGAACTTTTAAAAAAAGAACATCGACGAAAAAGATGTACTATTTCGAGGGACGTGTCGCACGCCACAACGGATACTACCTTTCCACCCTACCCTCATCCCCTCACCCCCACTCCTGCCTTCAAATATTTTAAGAAAAATAAAAAAATTCATGCACAAAAAGAATTTTTTTTGTGCAATTAAGAATTTTTTATTATGAGGTGAGGATCTATGGGTCTATATGGGTACCCAAATTTTACCCATTTTGACCATTTTATCTTGAGTTTTTAAAATAAACCAACCTATATTAACCCATTTAGAAAATATGAGTGATCCATTAAAATAAATATGGGTAAAATGAGTTCTATTTATCTTATATGGATTGAAATTGCCACCTATGGTCTCACTAATTAATAATTTCATAATGGATTTCAAGTCAAATATATCTACATACATGTATTTTTACTACCAGATATACTCTAAAATGCAAAGACATAGTAAGAGAGGTGAACGAGATAGGAGAGAGGCAAACGACACGAGAGAGTCTATCTATCTCAAATATATATAAATTCACTTGGATACATATAAATATAACTAGATATATGTAAATTTTACTTGTCGCTTGATATTTATAAAACGAGAAAGCATTTTTGACTATGATTTTCTCCATTTATGAGTTAAAATTAAAGATGAAGAGATCTTATTCATCTCATTATAAGTCTTGGTATAAGTATGCTTCTTAAGAATCATAGGGACTTATAATTAATTATTGTAATTAAAATAATACAACATATCCTTGGCAGTATATAATGCACAATTATATTTCTTCATTCATGCATGTTAGGAAAACTAGCGAGCACTACTATCAAGTACAAGAAATTAAAATTGTCATTTCAAGCATCTTCTATATATAAAGTATATATCCTATTTTTGAAAAAGAAAAGTCTGTCAAAAATATTGCTGCCTGTTTTATATGACATGATTATTATTCCTTCCATTTTATTTTATGTTAGACTGTTTAGGTGCATTTAAAAGTTTATTAGTTTTAAATTTTAGTATATTACTCTTCATGATACAATAACAATCTAAGGACCCGTTAGATATTTTAAAAATTGATCATGTTATTTTTCTTATAAAATATCCTTCTCATAAATTTTAGTAGGTATTTCCAAATGTTCGTTGGCTAAGACTATTTAATCTAGGGGTATCCCGCCACAATTCTGCCCCCAAAACAGCGTAGGAATGTGTCTGCCGTGCTCCGGAAGACCCCGGAACTCCCTAGAATTGTGCAAGAGGAGACTAGAAGCTTCCAGGGAACTGTAGTAACGGGGCAGAATACTATAGAGTACTATAGCAACGGGCAGAATACTGTAGAGTACTGTAGCAACTGTTAGTTTACTGTAGCAACGGGCAGAATATTATAGAGTACTGTAGCAACGGTTAGTTTACTGTAGCAACGGACAGACAGCTGTAACAACGACTAGAGTACTGTAGCAACGGCTAGGGTACTGTAGCAATGATCCGTTTTGGAGGTGGAGTAGTATATATATACCCCTCCTTAGCTTTCATTTTGGAAGTAAGGAAAAAGAGCAAGCAACAACAAGCAAAGTTGCAAGTTCTCAAGCCTTGTAAAACATTCTCTCTAAACAATCAAAGTCTTCTTTCTTCTAAAGCTCTCTTGTTCTTCAATATCCAGCATTCCCTTAGCGGTCATAGGCAGCAGATTTACTAGTGTTTGCAAGATCGTGCAGGATTCGTGAACAAAACTTACTAGTGCCGCATGGAAGTTCTAGCGTGAGTCCTAAGGCAAGTGGATTTCTAACCTTTTGTTAAATATGTTGAACCTCGTATTCTCCAATGTGTATACAATTGAGTATATTGGGGTAGAGATGGATATTATGTAGGCTTTGATTGGAATATTTTGAATTGGGTAATTATTCTAAGGTGATATTTGACTTGTGAATTAATGATGAAGATTTCTTCTATGTGAAATAGTGATTATTTATTATTGATATTAAAGTGATACTTATTTTTAGATGTGAATATTGTTGACGTTGTGATGGTATGGAGATTGAGGATATTGCAACATTTATGATATTGAGCTACCCATTCTTGATTTGAGATGTATGATTCGTATGAGCATCTTGCACATTTTATTTCCGTAAACATGATTATTATACATTTGTTATGTGTTTGCTGGATGATCCAAGAAAAGAAATGAAAAGCCGAAGGGAAATGGTCCCTGCTAGTGAAAAAGAAAAGAAATGAAAAAGATGTACTATTTCGAGGGACGTGTCGCACGCCACAACGGATACTAACTGTCGTATTAGTCTATTTATCTTCCGCAATTATGGTTATGTTTAGATTAGTAAGTGTTAGACTGACTCACCTTGGTGGGTTAGGTGAGTGTCATCAAGCCTAAATTTCGGGTCGTGACAAACAATAATATTATATTCAGTGAAATTTTACAAGTGGGATCTAGAAAAGGTAAAATGTATTTTGACCTTGTCATTATCTCATAAATATAGAGAAGTTGTTTCTGAAAGACCATCATCTCAAAAAAAAAAAAAAAAAAAAAAAAAAAAAAAAAAAAAAAAAAAAAAAATATATATATATATATATATATATATATATGTTCAATTTTTCATGATTTTTTAAAGTTTTAATAGTATATTTTACTAATTTTCTGTTCTAATATCAAGTGTAGAATACATATAATCGCATCTAATATTTGAATCAAAATACAAAGCTACTAGAAATATCGTTGAATTAGTTTATAAAAATACTTAATTAGTGATTAATTAATATTTCAATTGTTTGTTTTTCTAATTATACTTTATTGTGGTGATCACCAAGGGTGTAACGAGATGAATAAGCAAGGACGGAGCTATAGTAATAACTAAAATTCAATAGAATTTAGTAATTTAATTTAAATCGCATTTTTGTATTTAAAAAAATTATTTAATATATTCAGAATAATCTATTCAGAACTCAATGATATAAAATTTATTAATTTAAGATTGATAAATTTAAAAATTATAATTTCACCTTTATAAATAAGATCACTTTATTCTTAATTTCTCATTTTGATCCAAGCATGAAAAATTCATAATTAAAAGCGTTTTTCCCTTTCAATGAACCTTATACGAATTAAATTTAAATTAATCAAATCACACGTATATTAAATCTACTGATTAAACTAATTATATGTAGTAAAGTAATTTAGAGAACAAGACTGACGCGTTTACACCCCCTTTCGTGTTTACATCTGCCACGTTTCACAATCTTAACGGTTATGTCGGTCAATGAGTATCCCGGCAAAAAAGAGTGACAAGGACGTCTTTGGTCCCACAATGTTGGAATCACCATTATAATTTTTGGTTCTTGTTTTATTACCCAAATAAATTCACCCCATTAATTAGTTCTTCTATTACTAAAACGGAAAGGAGTTAAAAATGCCATTGTACTATTCGAAAGAATAAAAAATATTCTTTGTTTATATTTAGAATTATTTATGTTTTTATACTATTAAAAAGGTAAAAAGATATTCTTGTACTATCAGAAATTGATTAAAAATGCCGTAAGTCTGTTAGGACCGTTTAAACCAAGGCATTTTTGACTCATTTTTGATAGTACAAGGGTGTTTTTGACCCTTTCTAATAGTAGAAGGGCATAAATGACCCAAAGTATAAACAAAGAGTATTTTTTATCCTTTCTGATAGTACAAGAGTATTTTTGACTCTTTTCGCATATTATATATTCTTTTTAAATATATTGAGTTCCTAATAAAAAATATTATTTTTAAAATTTTTTTTTCTTATTTTTAAAAAAATCACATTAACTAATAAAAATGTAAGAAAATAATTTTTTTTCTTAATCTCATTTTGTCAATTAAAATAGAATATGATATCTCTGAAACAAATAATACATATTCATCCTACTTCAATTCAAGAAAAAAATATTAAAAATATTTTTTGCTTAATTCTAATTACTATTTTTATTGTTGTCTATATAAAAATTAATGTTGGGTTTACTATAATCTTATATATATTATTTGTTACAGGGATACAATGTTCTATTTTAATTGGTAAAATGAAATTAAGGAAAAAAATTATTTTTTTACATTTTTATTAGTAATGTGATTTTGAAAAAAATAAGAAAAAAATTCTTTATAAATAATATTTCTTATTAGGAACACAATATGTTTAAAAAGAGTATATAATATGCGAAAAGGGTCAAAAATACCCTTGTACTATCAGAAATGGGTCAAAAATGCCCTAGCTAAACGACACTAACGGATGTAGCACATTTTTGACCCATTTCTAATAGTACAAGAACATTTTTGACCTTTTCTGATAGTACAGAAGGCATTTTTGATCTTTTTTGATAGTACAAGAACATTTTTGACCCTTATTCCTTAATAAAATAATGATTAAAATTATTATTCTGTTCGTTCACTTTTACTTATTTTGAAACAATGAAATAGGATAGAGTCATCTATTGGTTAGGAGGTTCATCTAAATTCTTTTCGGCGAAAAATTATACTCCCTCTATCCCATTAGTGTTTAAGGAATAAAGAAAGATTTTTGAAACTCATGACCTAAAATAATTTTTAGATATTTATGTAGTTGAGAACCGTTCCATTAACTAAGAGTTAAACTATTCCTAATTAGAATAAGATGTCATTCTTTTGAGAATAGTTATATATGTACAATAGATGTCGAATCTCCTTCAACAAATTCATATATCTATTTTTTTTTTAAAAATTGAACTCTCTAAATTAAAATCATAGCTCTGCCAGTGATTAAGATGTATAATGTGTAAATATTGTATATGGAAGGTCATGGATGTTTAGAAGAGGAAAAAAGGTATTTTGAAAGAACTCTAATGGTTTAAGGGATGAATTTTGCCGTATAAAATAATAAGTGAAAATTGTTTGGGGGGTCTTTCATATACATTTTTTTTAATTGAATGAACGTTCTAATTCTCAATTTCTCAAAATACTTCAATTGATACACGCAAGAAATAGGCTAATTCAGCAATTTGGTCACGACATTTTGTTGATATTGATTGAGGAGTTTAGTTGATTGAATCCATAAACCTAAAAAGTCACCGTCACTGGTATTTTTTAATTGGAATTTGACTTTATAGGTAGGTATCGGCAGGGCTTGCGTAATGTAGTTGTAGTTAAGGCTGAAGTAGCACTTTTTATTTTAGAAGATCTACTAAAATATCGAAGTATCGAAGGCGAATGAGGCTCCCGGTCGAAACGTCTGATATATATGTGTGTGTATTATTTGGAGATACTCAGAGTGTTTAATAGACTCCTAGATTCAGTGACAAACCCCTTTAGGTCATTCCAATAGCAATATAGCAATATATAGACTCTTCCCAAACTTTTATTCATCTAAGATGCTATGTTATTTTGCAGGAATATCCCAAAAACTTTGTATTTGGACTACACAAGATTTGTCAATTGATAAATTCTCAGACTTTTTTTGTTATATTATTGTGCTAAATTTATTCATAGCATTTAGATAACTAAAATAAAATCACTCGAATAATAATATAGTTTGGTTGTCAATCACATCCCACTTCACGATCCAATGGCATGATATAGAATAATTTTCATATTGGTAAAACAATACTCCCTTTTTTTTTTTATTGGACATCTTTTGACTTGATACAATATTTTTAAAAAAAATTCAAAACATGTGATTTAAAATAATAATTAGATATTTATGTGACTAAAATTCATTTCATTAAAGGTAAAAAATAAATTTTAAAAGTTGAATTATTTCTGATTATAGTTATAAGATGATGGCATTATTTTTTGGACGAACTAAGAAAATAATGCCACGTAAAATAGGACTACACACGAGACGTGAAACAATGAACCCATTAATCACATATGCTACTTAACTAATACTCCCTATGTCTATCTTTACTTGTCCATTATATTATTTTGAGATGTTAATAATACTTGTCCAATTTATGAAATTAAGAAATTATTTTACACTTAACTCCTAATTGATTTACTGTTATCATTAATTATCATTATTTTTGTTATATTTTTAAAATATTATTATATTTATTATATTTAAAAGATGATTTGATACAAATATCACTATCATTAATTACTTATTACTTTTTAGTTCTTGTATTAAGTCAATAAAGATAAACGGAATAACAAGAAATGAGAAATGTGTCTCCTAAAAGCACAAAGATAGTAAGTTAAAGTTAAAAAACATTTTGGACCCATAGAGATGACGTGTATTCCACGACAAAGATAAAGGTCCTTTTAGATTTGTGCATCAATATTGGATTTTGAAAGATCACATGAAAGCTAAGCCAAGAGCCAACACTTGTATTTTTCTTGAAAGATGGACAAATGTTTATGCCCCCACCACTAATATTAATGAAATTTGGTGCACACAATAATTAATGTATTTCAAGGGGGTTATAATGGGTGGTTTACATTTCATTAATGCTAGCTTAATGGATTCCCTTTCATACTGATGTAATTGTTACAAATTGGCTTCTTAGGGGTCTTAAAGGTACATAGCCAAAAGTAAAAGTCACCTCCAATCAAATAATCATTTGGTCTTCTTAATCTCGAATTAGTTGAGATCAGCTATATGATTTCGATCTAAATTGTAATAAGGGTAGGGTGTATTTTTGAATTTATCACACATTACTCGATAGTCGCGCTATATAGCACAACTTCAACCACACACACAATCGTTTAGGTATTAATCTCATTTTATAGCAACAATGAATAACAAGAACACACAATGTTTATGAGAATAAATTCCCTTCTTTTATTATTCCTGAGATTCTTTAGCTGATATGTGCCAAGCATGCTAAATCCTTTGTAAGCATACATGATCCCGTAGTATACTAAACAAATTGAAATTTATCATTAAATTTTTCATAATTAATAGCTTAATATAATTAGTGATTAACTTTTACGATATTATATTGAGTATATTGTTACTGTACTTTAGCTCGCTTACGACAAGAATTCTTTCTTTTTTGTTTTGATTTGAAGTCAAAGTTGGTATTCTCAGTAGATCGATTGACTACAACAACAAATAACAATAATAATTTACTCAGTGAAGTTCCACAAATAGAATCTAGCAAGGGTAAAATAATGCACGTAGACCTTATTACTACCTTATTGAGATAAAAAAACAATTTCAAGAAAGCCCTAAAGATCTATCGACTAGGTCGAGTTGAATTATAATTAAAGTAGTTCGCAAAGATTTAGTATTGGTGTTATGACAAGACCAAAAGTTTATGCAAATCGAAGAATCAACTTGTTCTATATTGGTCCCATTTGGTGACTAATAAATTCACTATTTTGGTGTAGATCTAGTAGTTAGATTGAAGGGTGAGAATAGTTGAAATTATTGAACCTAATAGGCCCCCCACTTATATGGAGAGACGTTAGTGTTGGAATGTTGTGTCCAAGTTGCTAAGTATATTTTATTAAGATTAATTAATTGACCTTTACACGTGAATTCATGTGAAGAGGGACCTCCATGTTTATAAATCTTTTATTGAAAAATAAAAAACTTAACTTAGGAAATACTTTGAGTGTTAGTGTAACACTCCTTTTTGAATGATTTTGTTATGTTAGTAAGTATTTATCGACCATATTTGTTTAATTTAGGTATATGTTTGTATTGAGTATTGAAATCTAGAGTACGAAATCATAATCAAATATATATCTAGTTAATGATAAAATAGCGTGTACTAAAAAGAGTGAAGTTTAGGTCTAGTAGATAACTTGTTGGCTCCCATGACAGGAGGCGGGCTGAGGAGGAAAACCAAAGAAAAGAGTGGTAGATTTATAGGTTAATAAACAAACTAAGACAGATTTGTAACATCTAGACTAATTCAAGCAGATAATTTTTTGTTATTTTTTATTTAGTATTGCTCAATATTTTTATTAAAGTTTAATTAATTCAAATTCACTTTCTATAGAATTTTATTAAGAGAAAAATACTCCCTACTAATTAATTTTTTATATGCAAAACTTAAATATATAATTTATTATATATTGCATCATATCCTTCGATGCCAAAGTGAACCATATTGGGCATAAATGTGGATTGGACAAGATGGCACCAACTGATTAACAGTTGAAGCAAATTAAATATTTATATCCTTTTTTGGCAGGAACCTTTTTACAACTCACTGTTTACAACAATTATTACCACATGTGCATATGATACTCAAAACTCATTTTTATGACAATTTTTTAACTTGTTAGTAAGGGTTTAAATTCCTCCCTTCTAATTTCTTCTTTTTTATTTTTATTTTTTATTATGGTACAATTTTAAATAAAAAATCTTTTACAAATTCCTTCTTTTCACTATCCATCAATGAAAGCAACAAAAATCACGTGGTTCTGCAAAAATATTGTAATTAATGCAATGTGATTCTCGAAAATTATTAAATAATAAAAATTTGTCTAAACGTTTAGCTAGAGAAAGTTAGGTGCAAAGTTAGGAATGACACCAAGAAAGGTTGCGGGTTGAATGGTAATAACTCTTTTATTCTTAATTAGACGTCTTGGGTTTGAGTTTTCTTGGGTACAAAGTTGCCTTTATTATGGGGTGATTTACCCCCCCTTAAAATGTGGGGCTTCCTGATACAAATCCGAATTTAATTGAATTTTAATATGAATACTGAACATTGAGTAGGAAAAGAAGAAAAGTTAGGAATGACACACCTAGCATTTTTGATGTGTTTTTTCCATTATTTTTTTTCTTTTCACATTTAAATTTTGTGCATTAAGGAATAAAATATGTTTACACAATTCAATCATTTGAAAGTTAATTACGGGTAAATTATTACAATCGGTAATTATAACCTGATAAAATATATATTAATTATATAAAAATATAATTAACTTATAGCAGTTCAACCTCTTTTTTTCCCAATCATCGATTGATATCACTTTTTAGGGTTTTGCTAGATTAATATACCTCTGAAAAAAACAGTAGGTTGCTGTTTGTCTTGCTAATTTTTGCACAAAAATTATAAATTTAATTTATTTCAAGAATTTAATACTTAAAATGATATGTTCATTGTAGTTGAACACCATTTCCAAAATTAAATTTGGACTATATTAATTTCTGGGATTTCACTGAGTATTTTATTGTTATTGTAATCTATTAATCCTCCTAATCATATGATTCTTGTGATCATATCTCCTAGCTATAATATTGTCTCTATGTTCATTGCTATACGTTCTTACACATGTGATATGTACAACAAATTCAAAATTTAAATATTACGAGTTTGAGTATCAAATTTCACCTCATCCTATCTAATTGTTGCTTTCAAAATTATTATATATATTTATTTAGTAAATTTTTTAAAATAAATATATAAAAATTATTGGATGCGGATGAACCCTATTATAGTAGGTTTGCACTTTGATACTCCGTTTGTCCATGGATAATTTTCATCTTTCACCAAAATTTTATTTGGACATAGAAGTGTAATAGAAAGTTTTTGGAATTTCAAGATTGGAATTTTTCGAAATTTGAAAAACTCCAAAAAGCTATTTTTATTCTAAACATATATATAATATTTGAATCAAAATTATTGGATGCAGATGAATCCTATTACACTAGGTTCGCCTTTAATGTGAACTAGGATACTCCATTTTCATTTGCCATGGACAATTTGGAAAACTATTTAGACGTAATAAGTGTTATAATTTTTGGAATTCAATCGGAATATATTTTCGAAATCTAAAAAACTCCAAAATTATATTCACATTAAATCACTCATAAAAATTCAAATATAGTTCATATTTCTATTCATGTTCAGACATAATTTTAATTTTCAATTACCATTGTCAAGTGAATACACCATATATATTGTAACAACTTTGGCATTTTAAAGGTAATCTTGTTATAAAAAATAGTAATATGTAGAAAAAAATAGTATTGCATTTGACTCTTTTTATTAATTAAGTGGATAGTCAGTGATTCCAGTTAGCGTTCCTTGCAAGTGGGATTCAAATAACAAATTGTCAACTCTTTCAATTTGTATTATTTGTTGGGAAAGGAATATAATTAATATATATATAACACAAAGTAATAATTGAACTTTTTCTTGGTTTAGCTATATCATTAAATGAAAGTGCATGTATTTACCCAAAAACATGTTCACAGAAACAGACAGGAGATGTGTCTCTTCCAGAGGAAGCTATAGCATTTGTAGTTTATTGATTCACGTGAATTCAATAATTTTACAAATACATATTAATGAATCCACTTGATAGAATTTTTTATGTCTTGATTTTATGTGACACAATTTAGATTTAGAGAGATTATTATTTTTTAAAAGAAGTTTGATCATGAATGCGAATACAAAATTTTGAAATAAAATTTGCATATCTAGATATTATTCCCTTTTTTCATTTTTACTTGTTCGATAAGTGAAATAGTGACAAGTAAAAGTGCATGGAGGGAGTATGTAAAAGATCATATAAATCACAATAATTAATAAGTTAAAATATTTTTAAAAAAATATTAGAAGATTATGGTTAACACAAACTCATTGACTCTGAAAATCAAAAGGTATAAATATTGTGACAAAGCAAGTATAAATATTTTTGTGGATATAATTATTATTAAAAAGTAATTAAAATCATTATAAGAATATATAAATTTCAAACTTTTTTTTTTTGTTTTGACTAAGGAAGCAATCTAGCTCATTTTTTATTTCAAAGCACTCCTCTCCAAACATAACCAATAAACTATTAAAAAGCTTAGTGCAAGTTTAAAAAGAAAAGTTGCATGATAGCAGGAGCATTTCCAGGAGAATATTTGAGTCTTATCCATAGCTAATCAATTATTATGATATATATTGCAATTGATCAAATGCATATTAAAGTAAAAACAAAAAAGGATTAAATTATTAGGTAAAGTACATTATATTTAGATTGACATTCCTACATTTTGCTCACAGACCATAGATTTCTTTAGTTATAGTTTATTTTTACTAAACCAGCGAGAAACAACATATCTGGTGAAATTTTATAAGTGAAGTCTGGGGAGGATAAAATACACGCAGACACCACCACATCTCATAGAGGTAGAGAGGTTGTTTCCGAAAAACTCTTATCTAAAAAAATCTCTAAATCAGAAAGAAAATAAACAAAATTTAACTTATCCGCAACAACTAATTAAGAAAACTAATAAAACCCTATTGATTATAAGTAGGCACATGGATTGGTCTTTCTTTAGTGCTTGGACAAATATAATGATGAAGATAAAAGAAATCAAAGTGCAAGAGGGAATATTAATTATTTAATTATTAATTAAAGAAAAACATGAACATCCATTGTTTGTAGTCACAAAATTGAAGCACAAACAAGAAAAAGAAGACACATACTCATATAGTAAAGACTTTTTTTAACACTTATAACTAAAAGATAGAGTAAATTATTGGAGAAAAAGGAAACCCATATTTTATTTCAATCATAATGGAAGCTACAAGAGAAAATGTTTATTTACTTAGAAAAAGTAATATATAGTTTCTCCATCCTAACTATATATACTTCTTCCAAAACATTTTCCTACAAAACACTACATGAAACTCTATGTATAAAATCAAACATATTGATAGAAATTTACCTTAGTACATATGATCTCTTCATCCTAACCTTGTTTTATTCTTCAAATTTCACCCCTTTTTTTAATCTCAATGCTGCATATAATGAACCCTTGTCATCAGGCCCTGTTTCAAACTTTGTGCCGAGAGCTTTAACATACCAGACTTACCTTTTAAAAAGGTGGTCTAGGATTTGCCCAAGCATATGCATCATGACTCAACTGTCCACCATTTGGTAATAAATTTGGTGTAAAATTATAAATAGGTAGTGATGATGGATCAGGCAATTCATGTTGTTGTTGTGGCCTCCCATCACTTGAACATAAGGTTGGAGGCGAATTTCCAACCGGTACTTGAGACTGACCGGAGCGATCGCCTCCGACCTCTTCCTCTTCTTCTAGTGGCAACCTTTCATAGGTTGCATTAGAAAAAGTGGCAGCTATTATCATAACGGGCCCCGCAGCAATTAAAGGCCCAACAACACTTCCACCAATCACTTGTCCTTGGCCTCCGGCCAAGTAGACAGTTAGCCCGGTCGAGCCTGGAGGGGCTGGACCGGGCAAAAATGCTCCAGTCAACGATAAAATTTCGAATCTTCCTTGTAAAACAACAGCACCTGGAGATGATGGTTGCCTTAGGGTTACATTTGCAACCGAACCATTCCCACTAAGTACCGAAACGCCACGTTGGCGCCTCCTCGCGAACTGTGCAATGCTATCTGCCACATCTGTACCTCCTGCCACCTCCATAACGTGGCTACGGAGGGCATTAGGGCTATCCCGAGTCACGAAAATTGGGGGTTTGGGCTTGTTCTTGGATCCTGGTGGACGACCTCTAGGTCTTCGAGTTCCAACCTCAACCGCACCTTCTTTAGGCTCATGATCACCATTTTCCCGATCATTATCTTCTTGATTTTCACCACTACTCCCACTCTCGTTCACTGAAAGCTGCTTCGTCAGAAGCATAGGTGGGCAAGATCCTGGCTCAAGCCCGGACATGCCCACCTGACCACCCCACCAATTAGCCAGAATTAAAAATTTTACCACAAAAAATTACCTAAAAACTCAAGATTCTTACTTGTTTGCTTATTTTTGAACAAGACCCTAAACAGTTGAGACTATCTTGAATATATATAGAATTTTTTTTTCTTTTGAAAAAAGAAAAACTCTAGTACTTCTTGTGAAGATAGATTTAGGGTAATATGGAAAAAAAATATTCTTCAAAGGAGAATTAGATGCAGAAGAAGTTCAGGGAATTAAGTAAAGAGAAAGAACAAAGATAATATGATAGCAAGACGCAAAAAAAAAAATTCCAAAAAATAAAAGAGCGAAACAGAAACCTGGACAGAATCAAACCCAAAGGAGAAAAAAAAAAAGAGAATAAAGCACAAATATAGATTGAAAAAACTAAGAAAAAAGTTTATGTTTCATAGTATATAATTAGTATATTATATATCTTTTTTTTTTTTGTTTTAGGAAAAAATACTATTACAAAAAGTCTAAAGGAGAGGATTATGAGAAGGGATGAGAAGAAATGATTTTAAAGAGTTGATGTTTTATTTCTTTATAGAAGTTTCTCATCAAGTAGTTGTGTCTTTTTTCTTTTAAAAAAAAAGGGAAAAGAAAAAATAGTGCGTATTTAATTGTATAGAAAAAAATTTAGGGTTTCTTGAAGTCTCTGTCCATAGTCCAAAATTGTGGGGTCGTGTGCGCCTGGGCAGGTGGCATTGTGGGAATCACGTCGCTATCTCTTGGCCCAACAAATGAAAGACGGTAAAAATTTATTAGTATTTGATATTTATAAATAGATAAATATGTACGTACAAGTATTGAGTATTTATAAGAAATACACATAGCTCGGATGGTTAGAGGCACGGGAAGGATGCTGGACATCTCGTGTTCGATTTCCTCAGCACTTCCTTTTTGGGTTTTTTGGGGTATGTTTTGATTGTTGTTGTATAATTAAGTGAAAATGGTGTATATATGAATATATGAATATCTTCGATTATTTCGTGTATTTAATTCTTTAAATTTTGAATATTTTTAATTAAAATTTTAATTTGGCCACTATTAGTTGACAAAAGGGAGTCATTCCAGTGATAAACACTTTTTACTTAGAGGCAGAGCTAAGAACTAGGAGTTTATTTGAATTTCCTTCAATAGAGAATTATACTTTTTATATATGGTTAAACTTATTTTTTTTATATATATATAATAGATATTAAATTCTCTTAAATTAATTTATATATTTATTTCCTTATATTTTGAATATTTTTAGTAAAAATATTGATTTCACCGTTACCTACGCAGCAAACTTTAAAATTATGAATTTGAATATAAGGAGCAAAAAGAATAAGAGCCTATAGGAGGATATAAAAAAAAAACATGTTTATTGATTTAATATAAATAATCTATCTACATAATGTGTTAAGATATAAAACATGTATCTGTATGTGTTTCTTTCACTCAATTATAATATGTATTTTTATTTTATTAAATTATTCAGTCATGATAAATTAATATGATTTAAATTTTAGTGTAAGCATTGAAAGTTTTATTTATTGTTATAATAAACAAAGTGGATTATGTAAGCCATACTAGTATAAATTAAAACTTAATTTTATCTATATCGACATTAAAATAAATTACAACAACAACAACAACATATCCAGTGAAATCCCACAAGTGGGGTCTAGGGAGGGTAGAATGTACGCAGACCTTACCACTACCTAAGTAGAGAGGCT
>DF357670.1:48413-60561 GCA_000787875.1 Solanum virginianum | reverse complement strand
TGGTCCATAAGATGGCAATGAAGCCTACCACTGCCATGGACAAAAGCATGATATTGCAGTTCAATGACAAACTGTAAGTGAAATTGTCATCATATTGCAGTAATAAGCCAACCATCTGGGACCATCCTTTGCTGATACCTCACATAAGGACCAAGTGACAGCCCTTGAAGATGAGCGGTACTTTGCTCCTCAGCCAATGATGTTATAAGTTTGTAACTAATAAAGATTCTAGACACGACCACTTTGGTCAAGAAGGTTAAAGATAAGATGTAGTGTATATAGACCATATTGCTCTTCAAACGTTCTAGCTTTTCTTTCTCTTTTTTCCCACAGCAACAATGTTCACCTTAAATTCTACCTAAATTTCATAACAGTTATGCTGCAGGTCCAACGACATCTAACTCAAAGAGTTGTAGTGATAACGTATGTTTCTGAAAGTCATCGCTTCATTGCTTAAAGTGATGAAGCAAGGGTAAGTGCTTCAAGTGTGAATCCACCACTTCATGGAAATGTGTTTCAAAAATGATGTGCAAAATAATCTCAACTAGAAGTGGCCGGTTCTTTAGATATCACTTTTAAGGTGTTGGACCAATAGTGACATATTGAATACTGAAATTTTTGTCACTCCCTCCATCCCAATCTATGTGGCGGTGTTTAATTGGGCACAGTGTTAAGTGTTAAAGAAAAAAGAAAGATTTTTAAAACTGGTGATTTTTATGTGAGGGGGTATTTTAATTGCAATTTGAGCAAATATAGTGCTAAATTCATATATATTTGGTATTTTTGTGTTGTCAATTGTGTGCTTCATTTCAAAGAATTGTGCGATTCAGTTCAAGCATTTCGCCTTAACCACAAAGACCTTGTCGTTTTTGCACTTCACGCTTTTAAAAATAGAAGTTGATAAACTCAGTTAGTGCACCAACACCAAGGATCATGAACAACATAACTAAAGTGGTCACTTAGTTTGAAGGATTAGGAAAGATAATCAATATATAATCCTGCAGAAAATAATACAATATTTGATTGAAGGGGTCAGGAAATATAAAAACAACCCACATAATACTAATGCTGTAATGCAATATTTGTTCGGAGTAAAAAATAATATCCGTATAAAGTGGTGTGCAAATTTGTGCTTTACTTATTGAAGTATTTAAAGAGAAAAATATCCTTAAAGTAAGAAATTTCTACATAATATTCATTGTATTACTATTCATCGCATAACAATACCTACATTATTATCGCACAACAAATCTCTTTATTATTATGCATCATACAATCAATCCTTGCATTATAAATTTCTTCGTTTGCTCAATTAATTTACAATCCACACACAACTAGTCTGTGAACCAAACTCAAAAGTATTAACTTTTTTATTCTTTTTGAAAATTTTGCTTAGTTTCAAAGGTAATGAAGCTTGGGCAGAAACCCCAGCTGCTCAATGATGTATATGCTCTAAAACAAAGAGAGGGGGTAACATAGAAAATGGGGGGAAAGAAGATAAATGAAATATTGCAAAACTTACTTTCTTTAAAAAGCTGACTCTATCATGTAAGCTCTCCACAGCTTTGTCATTGTCCCGTTCATCAAGATCACGGGGATAGGAAGATGAAGCCTTCATACCACCTTCCTCAATACTATCATAGTTATCAAAGAGAGCAGCTCTATGGGCTCGATGATCCCTGTGGACCAAGAAGTTCAAATGCAATTTCTAAGGCTGTGAAGAGACACTTCTGGATATATGCAGTCAGTAAGGTAACCTCATCTATTTCTTTGCTATGTATCTCAACGTACAAGAGTCCCCAAGGGTGATAAAATAGACCAATCATAGAAACAAAGCCATCGATGATATAAATTAAGTCATGTCTTGTATTTTATCCATTTCTTTTAAATAATTAATTTTGAGGTAAAGGCAAGGAAGAGCTTTTCATATTGTGCATATGCAGATACCAGAAATGAACAAGTTTAATGACCAGATAACATTAATTAGATGTGATACCTTTATATTGTAATATCAGGAGAAATACCTGGCACAGATTGCGTGCAGCTCGAATGCACACCCTAAAGAACAAACAATTCATACCACACCCTACTCCCATATAGCGAGGGTATTTGATCGTATTTTGACTTTTCAAAATCAATGTTGCAAGGATCATTTGCATGCCTACGTGTACCCATGTCAAAAAATTGAAATATGGATATGGGTACATCGTATGAATTCTTCAAATTACATTACAAATTAGCAAAAACTGCCCATTCCCATACTACTAAATACTTGCATCCATCTCTATTTGGTATGTACCTATAGTTTGGTCCATGTATCACAGCTCAAATATATTAACAAGCATTAGAAATCTACATGAAAGCTTGACAACTAGCTGAAGTGTCCATCAATATCAATCAACTATGTCAATCCCAAATCAGTTTGGATCAACTATATCACTCCTCTATATTCATTAAATAATTTCTGACAATCTATGATTTCAATACATAATTTTCACATTTGACATTCTCTTTCAGAGTAGTCAAATACATTCTAGGCATGTTCTCCAGTGTCAAAATCCAAACCAGATACTGCCTCTTCAAGTACATCTATTTTCTCTTTTGGTGATATGTACCTCTTCTTTTTTTCTCTTTGTTTTTTCCATATATACCTCTTCAAATTGCCAAGACTGTTAGCAGCAAACATCAGCCACCCAAACAACAAGAGAAGTCGCTTGGCATATAACTGAAATGCAATGCTTTCTAATATCTTCCATCTTCTAACCCCAGTCTAAGCTTCAATCATATGTCACAATACACCCTCCAGATATCCAAATTATTCAGATTGTCACAAGCATGAATTATTCTTCCCAGGCATTTAGCTTAAAATCTCAACATCGGTAGGCTGGTCTTAAGCATCTATTACAATACTGTTGATTGATTTCCTCCTTAAGGCTAGACAAGTTCCTGTTTTGACAGTCTTGATAGAAGTATTTCAGCTACTCTCAGGTATGTTCTTGAATCTTGACATCAAGCTTTTCGACTAACTTCCCTAGCAACGAACATGAGCCAGAAAAGAACAGGGACATCTGCCTTTCTTTTAAGAAGCAGCGAACTAGAGCCACAACAACCAGGCCAAACTGCAAAAGGTGAGATGAATGTGCCGCTAAGCAGATAATCCTTTCATCCAAGGTTTTCTCTCCTTTCCTTCCTTGGTGTCTGAATATCGTTGCTTTTTCTACAGATAGAACTTCTCATTCCAAAATTACCCATAACTTCACGGTAAAGGGCATGATTCTTAACAGCCTTTTATATATAAGGGCAATGGTGGACTCTATATGTAAACTTCCACTTCTTAATTTTGTGAAAGATCTAAAGTGCCACTACTTAAAATTTATGGAAGAACTATGAGCTGAGTACAAATTCCGCGTAAATCCTTCATTTAAGAAAGAAATATGGCCTGCCATTCACATAGACACTTGGTAAAAGGCTTGTGTCCCATGTTAACTGCATGACCAGAGGCGCCATATTATGACACACTTTTCTAGTCTCAGCAAAAACTTAACTTTTCTTAGTTGAAACCAAGGAATACCTTACCACAGATATAACATGCAGACAGAAGTCACAGAACAATATTTTCCCCAAGGCTTCTCAAGTCTACATAAACCCCTGGTATATGTTTGCTTAGTTATCCAAGAGGGAAGTAGAGGACGCAAAAATCTTCACTACTTCCATGATTTATAGAACTTGTAATCAACAGTCCTGGAAAAGAGAACTTATCACATGAAGTGAGATCAAGTTTAAGAGGGTGTTTGGATAAGCTTATTTTTAGGTGCTTTAGGCTTTTAAGCACTTTTAATTTTAAGAGATGTTTGGCAAAGACATAAAAGTGTTTTTAAACACCTTACTTTAAGCTTAAATAGTACCCCAAAAAAGCCAAAAGTAGGAAGGTGCCTACTTTTGACTTTTAAATCACTCAAAAAAAGCTTATCCAAACACCCCCTAAGTCACTTAGGAGAAGGACCCAAAAAATGATCTGATTCTGAATATTTATTTGACAACTATTTTGGTATTGGTGGTATAACTAAAGCTACAAATCTTAAGACGAAAGTAATGCCTTCTCCAAAACTAGCTATTTAAAATTTCCTTTCAATGCAGTAAAATACAGGAACTAATTGCTGTTTCATTTCACAAAAATTAAAGTACCAATCCAGGGAACAAATTTTTGCGTTTCCTGTTGATTAGAAAAGTTACTCCAAATTGCAGATAGCAAAATGGCATAGAAAATCACACTCTTGAGGGAGCATTCATCCAAAAAAGCTTATCAAAATAGCACAAACCACAGTGGAGAATTCAACTCACTCAAACATATTTATCCTGTTCAGTGTTTGAATCTAACATTCAGATGTATTTTAACAACCCATCTGTTCAATGTCAACTTTATATATCAAATCCTCTCTGAAGATTATTGCTTCTATTAATAATCTTAACCGAGTTGTGTGAAAACCTTGACATTATAATTTCACCAAGTCTAGCACAATTAGAATGGGAGCAAAAAAAGCACCAGAAATTAATGGGAGCAAGAAAAGCACCAGCAATTTCTTAAACCTGAAATGGACCGATAAACATTCTATTATTTCTTCAAGTTTAGTGGTTAGTTGGTTACGATATCCTTGGATGAACTTTTGTGCAGACTAACTCCACTTCCCATTCTCCTTGGACAAAGGGACTTCAAATCTTCACACCATAGCCCAACTAATCGAACTGATCAAATTTGTTTGTCGTATTGAGAATTTTTTTTTTCCCATTTTTAATGTCAATTAACTTAAATGGATAGTTATAAAATCACCATATTTGTGAAAGCAATAATCCCAATAGCACTTAAGAATGTTAATTTCATGAGATAACCCCTGAATTTCCTGCACAATTTTGAAGTAATCATGTCCTTGAAAGGGGAAAATAAAGAAGAATGCAAACTACTCATTTTATCTCATTTTATATGACAGAGTCACTATATAGGAGTCTAATGTTCTTTTTTATCATTGTTGTCAAACGTCCTTAAGCTCTAAAGCAACGCACAAAACATGTTGAGCGCTTCTGTCGCTTTATGGTTGTTTTGGTGTGTCATCAAGGCTCTAAGACATACTCTTTCTTTCTAATGAGCGTAATTTTGAAGATGAGACACTTAAATTGATATTTCATTATATCTTAATCTTTTTTCCTTCAATTTCCTTGTCCAATATATTTGTTATTCATGCTTATGATTGTTAATCTCGGAGTACACATACATAATTGTATTTTTCTCTCCATTTTTACCTTTTCCCAATGCGCTTAAAGCTCCAAAAGACAATTTTTTAGCCTTTTTTGCTTTTGATAACATTGTCTTTTACCATATATAATTTCTCAGTGATTTTTGATAAATTTATACTACACATTATAATATACATCATTTACTTTGTAAATTTTGTTTCAACTCGATTAATTTGGACATCAATGTCACATTCACCAAAAGCTAGATGCCGTTACTCTCTATTCATCATTCTTTTCTGGCAGGAGATAAATATATACACTACCAATACACGACAATGCAGAATTACTTGGATTAACATACCCTCAAGTTTACAAACATTAGGAACAGAAAAATCGCAGACTGACTGACTGACCTCCGATAACTCATTGCAGAAACTGCCGGTCGCAGTTGCCCTGGTGGTCCGATACACGGAAAATGGAAGATTCTACAAGTCGGAACGAGTAGAAATCTATAAATGGAACAAGGAGAACTGCATTTTGGGAAAGATCTGGAAATTTTCTGTGGAAAAAATTGAATTAGAAATGTTGGGAAAAGAACTGAAATTTGAGTTACAATGGCGATGGAGGAATATTAGGCGTGTCGGTGAAAATCGGCGAATTCCGTAATTATAATTTTTTAAAAAAATATATATGTTATTATATTACTCTATATGATATTATTATATCTAATAAATAACTATAAAGTATAAAATTTTCATGATAAAAATATTACCTAACATTCTATTCTATTTTAGATAAATCTTTATATTGTCTGTATGTATACCTAACTTAAATTTATTCAAATAGTGATTTTTTATTTTGTATAAACTCTTTTTTGCCCTGGGACTAAATGAGACATCTTGGCTTTTACTATTTAAATAGAAAAAAAATGACTTTTTTAGATTTCTTAAAAAACATAAATTTTTAAGTGTTGTTACTGTTGTTCTCAGCTCTGTGGATAAGAGCAATTGAATTGTGGTGCAATAATGAGTCTGTTTCATCCTTAACTAGAGGTCTCAGGTTTGAGCTTTGAATATGAAAAAATCATGTTGAGAGTGTTACTCACGAGTGATCGTTGCAACGCACAATTCAAATTTAGTTTGAACTCCAATGTAGACTCGAGGAGGACCCCCCAACCAAAAAAAAAGTATTGTGCCTGAGAATTACATGGCTCCACCAAGAGAATACAGTTTGAAAGAATATATTGCATTGTTTGTACAGTATGGATGGAAAGAAGTAGGAGGTCCCTCAGAAGACCATAAACCTTTCCAGCATTAGAATTCAAATTTAAAAGACTTGTAGGCACCCGCCCATACATCAGTGTTGCAAGAGCAAATTATTTGTGATAATATATAGTGAAGCATCGCCTCTCTAGCCTTACAAAGGTAAGAATAAGGTATGTGTACATCTCACGCTCCCTAGACTCCACTCGTGGGATCACATTGAGCATGTTGATGTTGTTGTACAGTGACACATCATACAGAAAATTTGTATGACCTAATCTTGAAAGAAATGCCTGCTACAACTCTTCATATTTGCAAAATCTTCAAATATCATACAGAAATGAATCCACTCAGCACTCTATAATACAGCAACAGACAATAGATTGAATGGAACAGAAGTAATCAGTCTATAATACAGCAACAGACAATAGATTGAATGGAACAGAAATAATCAGTTAAGTATCTCAATCTAACGATGGAAATCGTCTATTCTGAAGACGAAAAACATATATAACTTAAACTGCAAGTATGCGGAGGGGTGCATAGATATGTACTCTTCTTGGAAGTCCCTGCTTTTCAATAACTTAAAAATGAAATACCTAAATGATCAACCCCAGAGAACCAGACATCTTGAATGTCCGGATCTCTGATGTTGACATCGCGTCAAACTATACTCTAAACTATCGTACAAATGCATCAGATTGAAAAAATTTATCACACTAAGTGTTGTTCCAATACGAACAACGTGATCAAGAATGAAAAGAACCTCCAAATTGCAGTTGCCACTCCATGCAATCTTCAAAATCGATGCTGCTGGCGCAGTCCAATAAAGCATTTTGCTGTTGCTCAAACCGGCATATGTAGTTTAAGCCAATAAGCAGCTCGCAAATTACTGACTCCATCTTTTGACAATCAGCAAAATACAATGTCTGAAGCAAGAGAACATTAGTTCTCTTAACAATCTGCTGTTGCTCAAAATTTCGCTCGCTTTGCCATCTGATCATATTGTGTGCTAAAGGCGCAAGCCATTTGAGTATCTCTTCAAGCCTCTCTTTCCAATCATGTGCAAGAGGCGCATCATATATGGCTAAACCTTTCATATAAGATCTCAGACTAGCCTTCAATGTCTTTCTTAAGCTTGTCGGTAACATCTGATAAAGATCATCCCTCCCCTCGTCTCCAACCAGATGTGGGTACTGGAGCAGCTTTTCCACGACGATAATCACATTCGCGTAATGCAAGGCTAAAGCAGAGCCTCCAACTGTTGTAGGAGGAGCATACAAAGTTATCCTACTTTTTGGACCATGTTTTGCAGCATCAGCCACACAACTCTTCAGCTGTCTGGCATCTCCGCTTAAACGGGTACTACCAGGGGACCTATTGAATGAACCCGAAACGCAAGATTGCTCCCTCTTCATACCACTTGAAACACTACAACATCCAGATAGCTGACTACTTCTGTCATCAGTCCCAAGATCATTGTCGACATCCGTTTTTGAAGCAGAACTCAAGCTTAGACATTCCATGAATAGTCTCCCAGGTCCCATTCCACAAGCAAAACTAAAATTCTCAGTACCAAATAAGTTCCCTTCATTTCTTCCAACCTTAGTTTGAGTACTATGGCTCATGTTCCTCTTTCCAGACGCCCCTCTCTCAATTGGCCCCAATCCATAGCTTCCATTGTTGTTCCTCAAAACAGGTTTCTTGAAATCAGCATCCATGACTTCAGACTTGCTATCTGTAACAATTACACCAGACTTCTCACTGAATCCTCGATTACCTAAAAGGTCCCTCTTTACGAGAACATTATTACCAAACACCGTACTAATCCGAGCATATACTGTACACACAGTCCTGGCCAAAAGTTCAACAACTTTATCATAAGTCTGATTCCAAAGTGAAACATCTTCTAAATGCCTCACATCTTGTTTCTGCCAAGCCAATTTCTGCTCAAATGCCTTTCTACTCTCCTCATGCTGATTCTGCTGAAATTTCTTTGTTGCCACTTCCAATTCATTCAAAACTGCCATCTCACAATACAAACTAGCTGTAGAATTCACATATCTCTCCATTTTCTTAACCATCCCCTCCATATCTTTAACCAAAAATCCCAAATCCTTCACATCAATAACCCCAGAAATAATATCCCCATAAACATGCTGAAACCCTTGCAAGGCAGAAATTGTACATTTTTTCCCAAGCCTAGACACTACACTAGCAACCCTATTCAAATCATCAAGTTTTTCTACAAGTACTAATTCAAGGAGCTTATCTTCATCATCAGAAACTAAACCCCTTATTCCTACAGACTTAAAGATCTCATTTTTAAGCTTAAGAATCTCAGAATCAGTCAAAGATTTATGAAGATGAATAATTTTAGACATCATATTAGCAACTTCAAATGACAATATCCCTATAACTTGCTTATCTTGCTGGCTTTGTTTCTTCATAGATAACTTTTTAGAATTTTCAATAAGCAAAGAACGTTTCTTGACATTAGTACTTACCTGACTTCCCATCCTCAAACACCAAGGCTCTGCCACCATTTTCTTCAAATGGGGTTTCAGCAGATCTACAGAAAAGGTGAAATCAAGATGAGAAATGCAAGAAAAGAAGAAAACTGAAGTGGGGTTGAAGTGTTCAAGCAGTCAAGGGGTAAAAAAAGGGATTTTGGGAGTGAGTTCATTGATTTTTTGTGCTGAAAAAAGTGGGAACAATGTAGATGAGTTTCAAGAAACGCGCATGGTGTGAAAAAAAGAATGTGGTAATTGATTTGATAGAAAGAATGGAAATGAAGAGGAAAATGTTTTGAGTGGTTTCAGAGCTTTTTGGTAAGGAAGACTTCTCTGCGTGTGAGAATTTGTAATGATTTTTTTGAAAAGGCAAAATGACAGATTTTGAAGAAGAAGAAGAAGAAGAAGCCAAAGCTCAAAGCTCCTAACCCACCCCCAACCAAATCAAATAAAAATAAAAAATTTAGAAAAAACAAATATTTTTTTAACGTTGATGAGTTAATGGTATTTTGAAAACATTATGTCTATTTCTATGAGTTAATAGTAAGATTTGTGTATATTTTACCTATCTTAGATTTCACCTATGAAATTTCACTGAATATGTTGTTGTTATTGTTATGAACGTTTGAAATAAGACTTGTTTAAGTTAAATATATGATTGTATGATAAGTATCTTTATAATAAGGTAATATATTTTAAATCGTTAACTTATTTATCTCATGGACATTCGAAAATATACACAAAAAGTTTAAAATGTAAATCAAGTATATTTAATGCGAATATTTTATCATACCTTTAAATTGAAACAAATTGTAATTTTGAATGTTTAAATGAAATTTACTAATAAATTTTAAAAATTATCAATGTATTGAGCCAAAAAAGAAAAAAAATGTGCTATAATTTTCCAACTTATACAAAACAATTTAAAATTTTCCAAAATTTAACAAAGAAATGAAGTTTCTTGAAATTTATCTTTTAAAATATGTCATAAAATTTATATGGTAATTAAAGTATTTAAATTTATGAATTTAAATATATCATAATAGTTAATTATTATAAAAAAGACAAATCATATTATATAATATGAAACAAAAGGAATATAACATAATCTAAAGTATTCTAAAATCTACTAGTGCTTTTCATCACAAGAACATATCATTAAACTTGAAATTTTAAGTAATTTTTTTTTTTCAAAAATGAAAAGGTTCTAACAAACTTAAAAGAAAAAGAAAAAAGGGTAATCAAATATGATTTTTTTTTGGTCGAATCAAATATGATGTATATGTTACCTTTGTAGGTTATATAATATATAATTTGCTTACCACTTTAGTTTTTCTTTTTCCTTTTATAAATGCAAAATTTTTGACCAAATTCACTTCATTAGCCTTATCGTTTTCACTTCAAAAGTTTTTACCACTATTTGTAAAACAAATATAGAGAATTTGAAAATAATAATAATAATAATTATAATAATAATAATAAACAAGAAAAAATTAGCATATATTATCAATGATTACTATTAGCAGATTTCATAATTTGTCCATATCTTACTCTATAATACTGTGTTATTTTTAGTTAGCAAAAATTAGTGGAAGAAATATAATTGTGCTCCAAATATGAGTGATGATTATAATAGGAATGGAAATAGCTATTCTTTATTTATGGTCAATTTATTGTGAGTAATATACCAGTATCAAAGATTACTGTAAGTAAATAGATACAGCTGTATAGAATATAGGAAGGAAAAAGGAGTAATTTTCATTAAAGCTCAGCCTTATATCTGTTTGTATTTTTCATTTTTTGATTTCCTATTCGGTGTTTGGTAATGAATATAGTATTAAAATTCGATTAATGCAGATCAACATTACGTAAATCCCATCTAGGGAGAAAACTCTCTTTAAGTTGAACTTTTTCATATTTTTTTTATTCATTATATTATATCCTTTGATGATATTTGTTTTGTGTTGGGCTTAAAAGAAATATGCAAAAATGGGTAAATACTAAATAGTAGGATTAGGTTCCATTTGCTTTGAAGAAAGACATTCTATTTTAACCACGAGGGTTGGGATGGTGGTTCAGCACTTCACCCCTTAAGCAAGAGATTAGGGGTTCGATCCCCACCTCTGGTGAATGGAAAAAACTTTGTGGCCAGTTTCCTACTGCTAAGTGCGCTGACCGTGGAATGAAGGATTAGTCTCACGGCTGCCAACTGTGGGGATACCTTGGGAAACAAAAAAAAAGACGTTCTATTTTAATTAGCGGTATACGTTTCACATAGTTGATATCTATATACAAGGACTAATTATGATGAGGCATTAACATGTACGATCTCTTAGATTCAAATCAGACAATATTACTAATTGAATAGGTTAAATGATGGCAAGGTGAATATTAATGAGAATGTTGAGTGCTTAAGAAGTAGGGCGTATACAACAGTCTAGGTGAATCCCATGTTGACAAAAGACTAGAAATATATGATACCTATGATAGAGTGTGTTTCGTTAGATAGGAACAAATTGAAAAAGGCCCGTAACAATAATTCGAATTTTATGTAACCATTTATTGAAATCTTTCTTCTGATGCAAAATCAATAAATTAAAATTCAAGTAAAATTCTATATATGTTTGGACTCCAGAGACACATTATAAAACAGTATGAGCTTATGTCCAAAGCGAATACTAGTTGAATAGGTTGTTGTCGGTAGTCATATTGTAGGTAACCTTAAATGATGGTAGAACAAACCTCAACGAAAATGCTAAGGTTCTAAGAGTGAGTGTATATAACACTTGAGAGATGTTATATGATGTTTATGACAGAAGACAAACCTCTAAAGGAAAAGTGTATGTTACACATTCGATGAATCTCACATTAGAATGAGAGAGAAAAGTTAAAGACCTTATAAGAATGAGTTTTGATTCAACTATTAATCATGAAATGTATTTTGAATTAAAACTCAATGGACAAATCTGTATAGCCTTAGGCCCAAAACAATCAATATCTTAATCATTGGATCAGAATCATTACAAATTAAGAAGGTATATATGGGACGCTCGTGATGGATTAAAATGGTGGGGCAAATTAATCTTAATGAGGACATTGAATCAGAATATCCAGTCTCTAACATACACATTCCTATGGGGCATT
>DF357670.1:23115-34901 GCA_000787875.1 Solanum virginianum | reverse complement strand
ATTCAGTGATCGATATTAAAATTAAAATTACCTTTATGTGAGTAACACTAAAATTATCATTTTATTTGTGGTTCTTGAATAATCATTCACGTACTTTAATAATAGTTATTAATTCTATTTGAACCTAGGGTTTAGTACATAAATTCACTCAATATCTGCAATGATTAAAAAAAATAACTATACTTGGTAAAGTAATCGAAGTACACATAAATTATTTCAAGACATTACTATTAGCATCTAATGATTTTGATGATTGAATTTGGACGGCTCAAAAAGGAAAAGGTGGACACAAGCTAGCATCCAAAGTATAAAGGAAAGAAAATCCCTTGAAACAAGAAAAAGAGAAGAATATCGTCAATCAGTCAAGATCCCACTCAAGAATCAAGGAGAAGGATAGGAGGTGATCAAGACATATAAGGAAATGTATCCTAGCCGTTTTGGAAAGATCCTCAGTCAAGGAACCTTATAAATTTTTTAATTGGAAGAAATTTTCTTGGATCGTCTAGAAAAAGCTCCAACGTCTACTTTTGAAAAGTTTTATATAGTCTTTCTCTCTCCTCAGAAAAGTAGAACGCTTGCTAAAGAACTAGCCTTAATATTGTCCTTCTACTTATTGCAAAACATTGTACTCCATGAATGAGCAATAGCAAAAATGAGAGAAAAAAAAATATTCTAGACTAATTGCATAAGTAGAGAGTTTATTTAAGATCCGATCTACGCATCAGACAAGATTGAGAGTGAAATTCAACTATCATTTTCTACTGAGCTTTAAAGAAATCCCTTACAAATCAAAAGAACAGAAAATAGGCACTACATTGATATTCTGAACTAATTTAAAAATTATAACATAATTTCTTGTTTAAGTGAAAAAGGAATCCCATAAAGTAGTGTGGAAAAGGAAAAAAAATAGTTGAGATTCAATAAGTATAATACAATAAAAATGTAACTAACAATTATTACAGACATAAAGTTTACTATTGATATAAAGAAAAAAACTTTACAGCAATCCATCACATAACATCGTAATTTATAGCATTTTCCAAAAAAATAAATAAAATAACATACTGTGGGCCAGCATAGAGATATAAGTCAATGCCCCCAGAATTATACTACCAAAATATCATTAATATATTTGATAATCTAATAGTAATATTTCACTCCACGAAAAATTCGATTTAGTTGAGCAGATAATTTTTTAAATTTAAATTTTTTACATGCTTTTTGTGTAAAATTTATTGCATGTGATCGACTTATGTAGTAGTATAATTTATTTATTACTAAAATGAAATTTATCTTATGCATAGCTAAACCTAAACGCACATAAACAACATCAATTGGAAATTCCCTTTTGTCAACCAAAACAATAAAGTAATATTTCATGAAGTTGGCATGTAACACTTTTCTAGTGTATCGACGTTGAATGGATTATTATAATTATAGTTATTACTGGGTATTATTATTATATATGAATAAAAGAAGAGGATCATGTTTTGCATGGATTGTGTTTCTTATTCATAGACCATTCAAATTCAAAATCAAACCAAACATCCCAAAGTATATCATATAAAATAATCAATACAACTAATTAATAAATATATTAGGGTTTGGCCGGTGTATATATATGCAGCCTAAACCTAGACTTAATTAGAATGTTTAGCTAATTAGTCTATCTTCTCTCTTACTAATATTATATATTTTTAAGATTTTCAATTCAATTTTAAATTTGGACTTAAGCAAATTACGTACTAGTTTGTACTACCTTGTTAATTATATACATATATATATATATAATCATAGGTTATTTTTTATTGCATTCACACTAGATGTATCATTTTTGTTAACATATTATTGGTGAATTGCGTTTGTGTTCAGTGTAATACTCCCTTTGTCTCAAATTAATTAAATTTTTGAGACTTTTTTCAATGTTCAAAATAGTTGAATTGTTCAAAGTTCAAGATAAATGTTTGAAACTTTTTCCATATTTACCGTTTCATTTATTGAAGTTTTATATTTTTTAGGAGACACTATATATTTATGATTTCACAAAGGGCAATAATGGAACGTATGATGTAAATTTTGTCTTTGAATGCTTTTCTTAATATGTGTGCATTATCTCACAAATTCAATAATATGAGACAGAGTGAGTAGTTAATTTTCACACTCACACGCATATATAATAACTTATATCCTAGTTGAGGTTAGGGCAAATTAATTAAGCTACTATAGAAATTATAAATTTGACAGAATTCAGTAATTTTTTTGTTTAAATTTTATATTTGAAATAAGAATTTCACTTAATATGTATAAATTATGTATAAGTAATTTATAGTATAAGCTCTATTATATGAAAAATATTATAATTTAAAACATAATCCATAAATTTAAAATTCTAAATCCATCTCTAGTTTAAGATAAGTAAACTAGAAAGATACTAATCTACACACTCAAAATAATAAGCTAGATCGAATCATTTTTCTAAATTCTTTCTCAAAGTCGATATATATTAGGTTTATCATATATTTCATTGTAATTATATGATTTTATTTTTCTAAATTCTTTCTCAAAGTCGATATATATTAGGTTTATCATATATTTCATTGTAATTATATGATTTTATTTTTCTAAATTCTTTCTCAAAGTCGATATATATTAGGTTTATCATATATTTCATTGTAATTATATGATTTTATTTTTCTAAATTCTTTCTCAAAGTCGATATATATTAGGTTTATCATATATTTTATTATAATTATATGATTCTGATTTTCTTTTTCAATTTAAACCCTTAAAATTTCATATTAAAAAAACTCTCAACTAGTTGTGAATTATGAATTATTTTTGCATGAATAAAGAGAAGTAGTGGACTTAGTTGTCAATGATGTTTGGTTTATTTTGTTTGATTGAATATTGACAAAATTAAAGGATACGTATCTAGGAAACAAGAAATAGACAATAACAATAAGACGTGAGGTGTTTGTATATAATTATTTGTGTGAAGCAAAAAAGGTGAGCAAATATGTGATAATTATTTTCAATCATCCAAAGTGGACACCCTTTTAGTTTTTCTTATCTAGGTACTATTACTACTTTTTGCTTATCATTTTTATCAAATAAATAAATAAAATAATAACATGCTCAATATAATTTCACAAGTAAAATTTGACGAAGGTAAAATATATGCTAATACGCTTTAATATTTCACTTATTTTGGAATGGAAAAAATATTATACGACATCAATTAATAAAAACTTTAAATTAGGGTCCTAAATTCTTATGCCAAGACTGACTCTGAAATATTCTTATCTCCAAAATATCAACTCAAAAAGCAGAAGATACTACAAGTCCTATTGTAGAATGTGATATTTGTACTTTTTTTAGAAAAAAATCATGTATATATTCAAGAAAGAAATAGAATAAAATTTTAGTTTTCTAGGATCAAAATAACCAAAAAATAAATTAATTAAACTATACGTTTTAATTTATAAAATACTTATTAAATGTCTCATCTTAAATATATGTTTATTCAATTGGTATAAGGTTTAGTGACTTCCTATTTTAAAATCAAGAATTTTTTTTTTAATTTTCTTAAATTTAAATTCAAATTGTAATTACTAAATAATAAATACAATTTTAAAAATTAAGCAGGTTAAATTGAACAAATTCCAAAAAATAGGTTCTCTATCGTATGAGGCAATGATAACAGATCCTAGAAAACAGGCTCTCTACCTTGTAAAATAGTGGTAAGATCTGAGACACTTGTGAGATTCCACTAAATATGTTATTGTAAATTGAACAAATTCCATTAGGTATATTGTTGTTCTCGCCATACTCTACTTATAAAAACAAATTTCATTAGATATATTATTGTAACTTAAATAGACCATGACACCGATTTGAGCCTAATCTATTCTAACCCTAAGTATATTTAGGCAAATTGTGTCATGACTATTCATAATTCAGACTATTTCAACCTATTCAATTTTAACATAACCTATCCATTTAATGCACTTCACACCTAGGCGCAGAAAATATCGAAATTTAAATATGAAAAAATCTCAATTGCTTCAAATAAAATTTTATGCGAAAAGAATTCAAATTAATCAAATTCAATTCCTTTCCTCATTATCTTTTCTTTATGGTCAAATCCAAACAGGCATTTTTATGACCTTACCTTCAGACATTTACCAATACTTACGACTTTTGATTTATATTTACAAATCCATCGCAATCCTAACAGTCAAACAAACATTTTTTCATTTTGTTCTAAAACAAAACATTTAAACAAAGTAATCAATAAAAATGGAAAAAAATAGGGAGAAAAAGAAAAATATTTTTTCCTGAATCAGTATTGATAACTTTGTTAATAATCTAATTATACAGCTTTTCCATCCTAATATAAAAAACTATCAACAATTTCTTTATAAAAGCTTCAATCAGAGATCTATGTGTACTTTTAATCAAAATCTAACATTAACAGATTCAGATTTTTAGATCTGTTCAAATTTCACCGTCTATCGGCGGCGGTTCCTGTACACACAAACTGAATCAACGGCGCCGGTTCATGACAAAACGGCGCCGCTGGATGTTGCCACTTCTTAAACACCGGTACCTCTTTCTTCACCTCCTCTTTCTTACTACTATTACTCGAATTAGCGATACGATTTATCGCCGATTTAAGGTTCCCGGCATCGGGAGAAACCGGAGAAGTAATCAACGGCGATAAAAGCGGTATAGCCACATTCCAATCGGTCGGTCGGTTGATTTGAATCGACGCTGGTGCTCGGCGCTGCAACCTGCTAGGATTCCGTCGTTCGGCGGTGGGATTTCGGTGGTTATTTGACATAATTGGATCGGAGATTTATGAAATTAGGGCTGGAGAGAAAAGGAAGAGTGTGAATGCGGATGAGAAGAAGAGTGGGGGTTTATATAGGGGGGATGTGGAGGACACGTGGCGGTCGTCAGTCAAAGGTCAAAAGAAAGGGCCATAATTTATATGTTGCACAGCTGGAAATAACAGTGAGTATTTATTTACTCCCATATTTAATGAAGTAATTACCTATGTGAAAATATTTGACTGTAAAATTTAAATGGTAAATTTTGATTTGAAAATTTGGACATGTAAATTATATAATATATTTTTCTGATAAATATGACAATTCTATAATTTGTAAAATTATTTTTAAAAAATTGACTTTTATATAATCTTATCGATTATCGAATGAATAGCTCATAATTCATAAATAAAAATATGATATTCTTTTCATTTCAAAATAAATGAATTGTCGAGGTATTAAGCACATTTTTAAGAAAAGATATTAATTTTTATTTTTATCCATTTTAATTATTGTCAAATTGTTCTTTAAAATGACTAAATATTGATATTGATAACTACTTTCAATACTAACTAAAATAATATAGAGCAATAAAAGTTTATTGAACTCATTACATAAGAAATTCTGTTGAATGATAAAAATGGAAGAACCTTTTTGAATTATCCTTGCAGATTGAATAATTAATTTAACTTGAACGATGAAAAACGCTTTAATATTTCACTTATTTTGGAATGGAAAAAATATTATACGACATCAATTAATAAAAACTTTAAATTAGGGTCCTAAATTCTTATGCCAAGCACCTAATATATATATAGAGATAGATAGATAGACAAACAAACAAATATTTATGTGATTATAGATTATTTTATTAAAGATAAATAAATATTTTTAAATTTAATTATTTTTATTTTTTGACTAATCAAAAACTTTATCATGTAAATTAAAATGGAGAAGTATAAAAGAAGCATATATTGAAAATAAGTTAATTTGACTTGGAGAACAAAATCTTACAAAAAAATTCAAGTATTATTAATTACGAATCTCCACTAAAGAGCTATATATATAACTACTAAAAGAGATTTTTATAGGTACCAAAATTGATCTTCCCCAAAATAGGAAAATTCAACTAATTAAGTTTGTTATGATAAAATTTGACTTATATTATTGGATTACTTCTAAAAAAAAATAGTATAGGGAAATATCAAATATTATTATTTGCCTTAAAAAGTTGATACTTTAGAACAAATTACTTTATAAGAGAATATTGTCATTATATCACTTAGGATAATAGGAAATTGTTTACCAAACAAAGAAAAATTAGCACAAAAGGAAAAATGAGTTTGTTGATATGATGAATGAGCACATGAATTGATGATATAAAGGATGGTTCGAGCATTGATGCATGAAATATTTGACTTTCGCGTAAAGTTTTTTAAAAAATCGCACGTTCACGAGATGTGAATCAATTACTTTAATTATATTAATAAAATATATTGCAATTTAAATATGTTAACTGTGATCTATAAATAACACAAAATAACTATATTGTTGTTGCGCCTTCCCTCATTTGAGTAAGTGCAAAACTAATACTTTTTACATTAAGGATAATCTTCAAGTATTTTTTAAATTTCGCCTCGAATCAAATTAAGCAAAAACGAATGTTAATTTTTTTATACAGAAAAAGAAAGCTCATCACTTGGTCAAAAGCCTAACATAGCTGACTGGATTCTTAACCCAACGTCACTCTTTCTATTATAGGTAAATTCTAAACCAATTTGTTCATACAATAAGTGAAAAAATTTGTGCAATTCTTAAAAATAAAAGAAAATAATAAAAACTTCTTTGGAAATAAATGATGAGTCATCATCAAATGATGTGGTGCAGTAAATAAAACTATTCTTCTTTTAATCAGAGGTCTCGACTTCAAACTCTGGTATGAAAATATTCTTGATAGATGGTGCTTTTCTCCGAATGAAATTCTATGCAGTACGAATCCATCCATAGAATATTGATTTAATATTTTATGAATGAACACATATTATGTGTGGGATTGAATTGAAGTTAGAGTTTTAATTACAAGTTCGATAAAACTAAGTGATTTTAATCAAAATCTTGAAGTTATTTTTAATGATTTTTCGTGAGTAATTTGAAGTGAAAATAATTTTCTAAATTTTTAAAAATTTTAAAATTCAACTTTAAGTTGAATTCTGAAATTCTATAGTTTTATAAGTTGAACTCAAAAAACACATAAAAAAATTGACGATCAAACATCTTCCTAAATTCTTACGTATGAATTCATAATTAATATTACAATTTCAATTGTGCTAAGTAAATTAGAAAAAGAGAAAAGTAAGATTGCAAGAAAGTTATTGGACAATTAGTATTATATAATAAAATTACATTAAATTTACAGACCCATTAAATAAAATAAAATGATTTTACCCGCACGTGCAACCAATCATCATCGTATATTTATCTGACAAGTGATATGATAATGAACGGCTATGATTATATTTACGTGGCTGTTTCTTATCCTTTAAACGACAAGCACGTTATATCGACTATCGAGTTATCTTCATTGTCCGATTCAACTTTGGATCTTTTCGACGTTCCTATCGATGATATCGTCCACTCCTGCGCGATGAGATGAACGAAATTCTTTGTTTTTAATCAAATATATCTATATACAAAAAATTTACATGGTAAAAGAGCATTGAGATAAATTTAAAAATTTAAAGTAATAAAATTTTCTTTTTACAAAAATAATATATTTAATATAATTTATAAATAAAATTTGAATAAAATAAAATGTATGCGAACTTTACTGCTATTTTGAAAATGTATATTTTTGGAGGGAACTTTGAATTAGTTGGTCTAATAAAAAGGATTGAGGATATAAACTACACATAAGAAATCATTTGGTTTAGAGTCAAGTTTTTGCTTAGATTAATAATATTTTCTTCATTTAAAAAAAATAATTTGATTTGATTTGGCTTGAAGTTTTTTTTTTTTAATTTTATAGTTTTAAATTACGTTATGTCTAATATATCAAAATATCCTTTAATGTTGTGATTTTCAATATGCCACGTAGAAAATTAAAATTAAAATTTGTAGCTCTACAACTCGTTATGATGATTGGTTTAGGTAGAGTAGCCGGCCTACTACGGGCACTTGTAAGAATTAGTGTGTGAGACTACGAGCGACAAACTGACGCATGAGACTTATCATTATTGGGGAATAGTCATCAAAGGAAAGATGTCATTTTCAAGGAAAGAGATCATTTTCAAAAAAAGACTAGAAAAAGGGTCATTTTTTTTAACCTTCTTTTTTAAACGGAGCTAGTAAAAATTATACTATGAAGTAATACAGAACAATGATGCCCAAAAGCAACATATCTGTAATAAAGTAGTTATTAGACTGACTATGTTATATGAAATGAAGTGTTGATTGATAAAAAATTTACACATTTAAAAAATAAAAATGAGGATATATATTGAAATGAATATGTTGATATACTAGGCAAGATAGGATTAAGAATCACAAAGATATTCAGGACGAGATAAATATATATGACCTTTGTAGTGGATAAGATATAGAAACAAAATTCAAGCGTGTGAAAGAAAAAAAAAACTAAATATCCCAATAGTGAGATTCAATCAAATAAAATTAAAATTTATCTAGGAATCAAAAGAGATCTTAGTAAATCAGTTAAGAACAAACATAATTTCTAAATATTCTTGATGTGCCACAGTCAAAAGTGACAAAAAAAGGCAAAAAGAAAAACTAATATACAGAAATGAATGGACTCAAGCAAAGACCCAATCCAAAAGAGGGAATCAAGTAACCCCTAACACTAGTTTTTCTATAACTTAAAAAGATTTGGAAGAACATTTTTGACTATACTAAAATAATTTATCCACATCTTTATAGAATATTTTACTTTAATCTTTTCCTCTCTTAGTTGATGTCTTAAGCAAGAGAAAATCACACACATTTAAATTTTATATCATAAGTTGTAAATATACCTTTTTGATAATTAAATATATTAATTAGTTTTTAATGCGTTGAGGTATCAAAAATTTGATATATATGAATTGATTTCAACATTATTAATTAAAGTTAGTCAAAAACATTAGATTATATACTCATTACATACAGTAAAGAGTAAAGCTGTCAAAATGAGCTAATCTGACCCAATCCAATCTAATCCTAACGCGCTAGAGAGTTAAACAGGTTAGGACGGGTTGACTCTTTTAACTAAACGACCTATAAAATAACAGTCCAATTCATTCCTACACAGGCCACGAATTGGGACGGGTTGACCCTTCAACCAAAAGATGGATAATATAAACTTATTAGAAAGACTATGCAACATTGATAAACACAACACAACATCAAACATACATTACATGATTTTCTTTTTTATCATAAACAAGACTAGGGATAAGTACCTGCTTCAATGCCTAAAATGAAAGTGAAAAACTGCGGTAAAGTAATTTCTAAGCCACAGAGAAGAGGCAAACGTTATATTAAATGAAAGTAAAATATAAAACCTAAAGGAGTAATGGACTAATAAGTAAATCTAATGGGCTAAAGGCCCTAAATGTAAAAGCTGCGCAAATGACATGAGTTGGAAATGATTTATATTCTTCAAGTATTTATTGAAAAAATCTTAACAAATAAAACACTACTTAAAAAATATATTATAAATATTTTTAAAATTCACGAGCCACGGTCTGGCCTCTGAGGTCCGTGGGTTGGGCATATGAGGCTAGCGGGCTAAATGAGAGTGGGCTAAAAAGCCTCGTTTCTAAATTGGCTAAAAAAATTTAACCCAACCCCACTTAATTCAAGTGTTGGGTTAGGCCGGCCTCACGGGCCAAGCCCATTTTGACAGCTCTAGTAATGAGTATAAGTATTCTATTTTTGTATTTAGTGTACTAAATAAATACTTTTGTTATTTTTAATAGTTCAAGTATGTTAATTAAAAGTGGTTCGTTGAATAATTATTTCACGTGGTTCGTTGAATAATTAATTCGTTTTAGAACTAGTAATATAAATTTGTCGAGTTCAATGGAGTTTTGATGATGGACAAAGGACTATGGAACATGTTGATATTCATTGCACTGTCTCAAGTGAGTGAGATAAGATGCCACAAGATGCGGAATGAATAAAGCTCTTGGAGATGAGATAGCAACACAAAAGTAGGAAGACAGTTCAGCAATCACAGGAGAAGAAAAGAGTTGGTGTTGAGGAGTTCTAGCAAATGACGAACTCTACTACAACAAGAAGTGGGACAAATGAGGAGTTGGTGAAGAACTCTTCAGGAGTTTGATTAAAAGGCAGTGAAGATCAAGAATACCATTATCAGAAAAAGAATGCAAAAAAACAGAGTGTGATCTTGTGAGCAATCGAGTGAAGAAACAACTGAACAATCTGGTTCTATGTGAGTCTAAGCTTAGGAGGTCTTTTCTTTAGTTGAGTCTTATTGTACTATGCTAGTTCAATGAGATATAAACTGAAGTACGAGATAGTCTTCAAGTTGGGGGCAACTCGAAGACTTGAGAACATAAACTTTGGGAGGTTTATGTGTAGTTAGAAGTTCATTTGAAGTTTGTTGTTTCTTAGATTATTAGGAATTGTAATCTTTTGTTGAGGCTTATTTGATTTAGTGACATTGGGGTTAAATCCTGTAGTAGTATAGATCATGATTTTTTCACCTTTGTGAGCCGGGTATTTTCCACGATAAAATTCTATGTCTTGATTTGCTTTTACTTCTCCGAAACAAATTTGCAAACATGTTTCTTCATTAGACAAATA
Organism: Solanum virginianum; assembly: GCA_000787875.1. Taxonomy (NCBI): domain Eukaryota; kingdom Viridiplantae; phylum Streptophyta; class Magnoliopsida; order Solanales; family Solanaceae; genus Solanum; species Solanum virginianum. Next base: position 24,246 of record DF357670.1, on the reverse strand, counting down.
CATAGGTCGTGCAAATTTATCAAAATCTTTGGATATATTATTTGTGTTTTTTTCTCTTTTAAGTAATTTATAATAGATCAACCAACTAGCCAAACAAAAAAAAAAATCACCTTGAATTTCTTAGTTCAACTTTTAAGTGTAACAATTAAGATTAAGATATCACAATTCAATTTGTAGTTAACGAGTTCTGCATTCCACTTCATTTGTAATTGTTAATATCAATAACGTGAATTGAACATCACGAGATCTTAGATTCAGTTTTCAATAGAGAAAAATACTAGTTGATTTCTTCTAATCTCTTTCGACTAGCGTGATGAGCAGAATTACTTAATATTTGTTACTAATGGTACGTGACAAGTATTCTGTGAAATTAGTTGAGGTGCATGCAAGCTGACTCGAACACTCTGATTATAAAAAGTAAAATAAAAGATGAAGAAGAAAACCATATAGAGTTTTCAATTCAATCTTTAATGAGATATTTTACTTATTAAGACATCACAATTCAATATGTAACTGACGAGCTGTGTCTTTCATATTAATTATGTAAAGAGAAGTCCGTGTTTATTGTTTCTTGATTAATTACTTCCTTGCTTGGATTAATATGTAACTACTATTAATCCAACTACTTTTTTTGGTGCACCAACTAATAATTTTTTGATTTCCCATTTAATATCCAAAACCCACATTAGAACTCATTAAACTCGAATCACTGCATCCATTCGGGATGACGTAGAGAAATATCACAACAATAATATATCCAATGAAATTCCACAAATAAGGTGTGAAGAGGATAAAATGTACGCAAACCTTATCACTACCTCATAGAGATAAAGAGACTGTTTTCAAAAACACTCGTCTCAAATAGGCGTAGAGAAATGTCAAGTGCATAAAATAGAAATGATACAGTGGGCATGTGTGTATTATTTTTCTCAATGGTTGGACCGATCAAAAGTCATATAACTATTTTGCATTTGACCAATGCGCCAAATTATGATGACTGCTTGGCTCGCATGGTTTAATATTTAATATAATAACACGTTAATCTCATATTTATTGGATTAATTAAATCTCTACCTAGTTCAATTATAAACAAGTTAATTATTCACATTGAGGGTCAGCTAGGAAACAAAC
>DF357670.1:8134-23102 GCA_000787875.1 Solanum virginianum | reverse complement strand
AGCATGATGCAGGATCTGTTGGAACAGGTATCACCTAAACAAGTTAATTATTCACATTGAGGGTCAGCTAGGAAACAAATCCGATGAAAGTTCAACAAGCTTGAGAATTCTTGGATTCATGAAGTCCTGAGAATAGAATTGCCAGAAAAAAGTTTCTACGTGAATTCAGATTAATCGAGCTCCAAAAAGACACCGTACATGAAACCAATTCGCTTTGATTTATTTCTCTCTAATTCAACAGACAAATTTAGATGGAATTAATATGAATTTGTAGGCTGCAGAACAAGCATTGGTAAACTAGCATGAACAACGACGTGCAACTAAATATGATTTTGAATCATTTATCAAATTGGTATCCAGTTGAATGACATTGAGCGTGGCAAAAATACTGTAATATAACCCTATACTGTGAGTTAAGTTACCTAGAGTGTACTTCAGATTGACCTTGATCAACGATAATTCTCGACTGATTTTCAGGTTTCAGGACTGTTGATGTCCTCGTTCACACGGGCTACCACACGAGTCCACAGGGAGGAGTGAGGCTTTTAGTTCCTTCCCCTTCAAGATAAGCAAGCAAGCCCCAGTTTTCAGTTAGCAAATCTCATAAGACTCCAGAAAGCTGAACAACAAAGGAATTGAAAGAGAAATGTTAATAGCAATTACATTGCATGATGGGGGGGGTAGGGGGGGTACTTGACATATTTGTCCCTTTCTAAATTTTTACTGCAGAACACATTCCTCTCATTCTCTTCCGCCCCCGCCCCCAAATTTCATGTGGAAGCAAGGGTCTAAACCACCTCTAAGAACTTCTAAAAGAATCCAACTGAGCAAACGAAAAAAAAAAAAAGAAACAGAAGAGGAGATAAACATTTATTTATCAACACAAGTAAAGCATTTAACGATTACTTATTGATTGAAATAATAATGTTATAAATGTGATTGCATTGTCGAGATGTTTGTCTGTACACATACTCCTTGAATGTTTCTTCTATCTTGAACAATTTTGGATAAAAGGGCACTCCATGCACTAAGCTCCTGCTATACACGAGACCGGGGAAGGGTGAAACCACAAGGGTTTATTGTATATAACCGTACCTTGCATTTCTGCAAGAGGTTGTTTCCACAGCTCAGACCTGTGATGAGGTCACGTGGCATGGTTGCATCGCAAGCAACTTTACCGGTTACACTGAGGCTCCCCTTCTGTCTCAAATAATTCTGAATATACGTGTAAAATGCAAAACATTGATGACCAAAACTTGCTTATCTTTACTTTCCAGTGTGATCTCTCAAAAATCTCTTCTATAATTACAAAAATATGAAAGCATATACTCCCACCCCCAGCAGTCCAGCACTACATCAATAACAAGAAATCAGAAGGCAAGGACGAGAATCATGTCTTGACAGGATAAAAAGCACAGACAATTATAGTAACCGTTCAATTCCCTCATCAGTTCTAGATTAATCCCCCAACCCATCCCACAATCTGAAGCAAAAATAAAAGCCAATGTATAAAATCTGCATAGGTTGTTTGTTAAACTGAGATGTAGGGGAAAATGAATATACCAATGGATAAATTAGAGCAACTTTCATTTGTACCTCTTAAGAGTTTATATAGCACATTGCCTGTGCTTGAAGTATAATATGAATCCTTGTACTTTCTACCACTGCCAATGTGAATCCCATTTCTGATCCAGTCCTCCCGATGAATCCAGGCATCCCTAGTAATATCAAGAATTCCAAGGATCTGCAGAGACATATTTAGAGCGTGTAGAAAGTCATCCTAACTCTATAGAGTTCTTGTACAAACTTGACAGTGAAGCATGATGCAGGATCTGTTGGAACAGGTATCACCTTATGCATGCTTAAAAGAAATTGTCTCAGCAAGATAAGTACATTTTTAGCCTCCTGGATATAGCAATCTCCGATTGACCTGGTGATTACTTGAAAAGAAGAATTCTACCAACTGTAATAGTGTGTTACTTAGTAATCTTCAAGAACCAAGACTATTAATCCCCTCAGGCTCCTGATCTTGAACTGAGATATTATTCACAAATTATGCACCAAAATAGGTTCAATGGGACAATAATCTGTAGCATCAACTGTTCTTTAAACCATGTACTGGAGTACTACAGGCCATTTGACGCAATTAGCAGCTCCATTACACTGTTCAGACTCTTTAGTGCCATTTACTTCCTCAGTGACAAAACACACACTTCAGGTGATGCTACAACGGATAGTTATTATTTATCAGCTCCTTTTTCTCTTTTTTATAATTATGGTGTGAGAGCTACCTTGCCTGCTTATTATTTACCACCTATAATAATTTCTTATACAACAACATATGCAGTGAAATCTCACAAGTGAGCTATAAAAAAATTCTTATACAAAGCCCAAAATTGTATCAAAGCCATATTACCAAAATGTAGGATTTAGCTGTTAAAAAAAAGTGTTATGAATATTAAGCAGAACCTCTAATAAAAAAAAGTGTCTACTTACTGCTCCGCCTTTCCATGTCACAAATGCTGGATTTGTTCTTGATTGCAAGACCTAATATGCGTACATACAAACGTAACTGTAAATTTCTGACAGCATCTTACTATATAAAAAGAGAATAAAAGATGAAGAAAAAACAAAATGATGCAAGTCTGTAAGGACGGTAAGGGCCCAAAAAAAGGATGGGCACCCATACACAATAGTATCTGTTCACCAATTCAAGATCCAAAGATTCTTCAATGTTCCATTCCAAATATTTACCCATACATGTTCCATTTTATACATGTATAGCAACTGGATTAGTTGGTGAAGGAACCTACATATAGGGGGAAAATGACAACAATGACAATTACTACGCTCCATATCCAAGCAAGTTGGTGTCGACTGTATGAATCCGAAACAGAACAAAATCCACTTCAGAATTGTCTTTTAGCCATTCATTCCATTTATGAATCTTAACTAGATTGCTATATCCGTCAGAAAGAGAAACGAGGGAAAAGAAGGAACATAGAAGAAATTTTCTAACTACAAGGGTATTTGAGTAAGCTTGTAAGTGTTGGCTAATAAATGTGTTCGGTGAATACTAGAAGTGCTTATACGCCAACACTGGCCAAAATTCATAAATTGATCACCCCCAACATATGGTTTTTTAGCTTGTTTTAAGTATTTTGGTTTGAAAAGAACTTTTTAAACCTCAAAATACCCTTTTCATAGCAAAATACCTAACTCCCTCTTCGTTCCATTTTCACCATTTTTGTTTCTCTTTTTTGCGCTTAGGTCTATAGCATTTATCACAAAATAATTCACATTTTTATTCAAAAGAAGTCCTGTCTAATCAATTTTGAGTAACTTGGCATATAAGTTAATTTGTAGTTGAATCAATTAGAATTAAAAAGAAATCCAAAGCTCAAAAGTTACCTCCACAGTGTCAATTGCTTCATGTGAAGGGATAGCATGTAAAACTCTGCATACAAAAGAGAGCAGTTAGCATTAAAGCATACTATTTTCTAGAAAGAAAAAGTATCAAAGCATATTACTAATCTCCTAAACCATTTCTATCGCTTAGAAATTTGTGAACATTCTACTTATTAGCACTTACCTGATAACATGTCACAATGCAATCGCCTAGTTATGCTTTAAAAATCTTATAAGCAGAGGGCGAAATATTCATTGATTATATGTATATATAATTATGTCCAACTTTTAGAAACAGGGTCATTGTTTTCTTTTTCTGATTAAATTTAGGCAAAACTAGACTTGATTCAAACCTTTCCTCCACAGCAGGAATGAGACCATAAATTGATGCAGCTCCACCAATCTGAAGAATTGAAAAATATCACTTATCACGGTTCGAACCACAGGACAATAACTATAGGTTGAACGTCCAAATAACTGACCAGTTGCATGCTGCAAAACAACTTTCTCTGTAGGTCAATACGCCCTGTAAATTGTGTGAAACAAGGTTCAGAAAGAGTATATCCAAATTCTACCACATTATAGAATAGATTACTATTATCACCTGTCAAAAGAATGCTCTTTGTAATAGCTTCAGCAAGTCCAATGACATCTTCTTTCTTTGGCTTTGTTTGGAAAACTGGGTAGCTCTCCCACATCGGATATGCACCACCACCAGGGAAGTCCATGTGCCATGTGTCCTCAAGCATATCATCATAATCGTTAAACCTATTTTAGATACAATAACTGAGCACAGAAGGAGGGAGAAAGGATGTAGTGACATTATATATACTTAAGTTACCAAGAGCGGGTCGGCGGAGGATAGACATCTGGAACCAAAAGAGTTGGATAAAATAAACCCATTGGGGGAACCTGTATTAGCAAACCATCAGGCATAAAGCACTTAACATCAAGTCTTGTCAATTCAACTGTTCATCTTCATCAGCAAGTACCAATCTGCCTCTTTCTTTTGAAATACAGATGGATTTCATACTGTAAAACATACTGCCTCAGTTTCAATTGCAAAAGCATGTCATGATTTAATGTTGGATTTGTCTTTGAATTATGATTAATAAGAAACTTGTTAGGATTAGACAATGCAAGTTGTCTAACCATTACAAAAACACTAGTTGCACTCCATTGTAAGCAGTAACCTTGTGACTATGGCATTGAAAATGTTGCCCCAGAAAATTAAGAGGCATAAGCAGAATTTATCTTCGAAAAGTTAGAATGGGAAAGTAAAACAAACGGCAATAATCACACATCTCTTCAACAAAAGCAAAATAAATACAAGAAGTTTTTGAGGTTAAGAGGTATACATTAAGAGCAGTCAGCCTAGTCTTATGAGATCCAGGTGGCATTCCATCTTCATATGAATGTACCATAGCAACAGCTTCTATTTCCCCCTCCTGGACAGTGGAATAAATTAAACATCTAGGTGTTCATGGAAAGATACATCAGATTCATAACTAAAGTGATTATAAACGGTGCGGTAGATTACAATAGAAGATGATAAATCAAACAAATAGACCAAACATCATCCACTAATTGCCACTGGTCATCCCCAGGACATTTTTGGATATACATTCCTAGTCCCATACATTGATTACCAAAGTGAGGAATATCCAGTAATGGGCTATATGTCTTTCTAGCAAATAAATGTTAAAAACCTTAAATTTGTATTTTACTGAACATTGGGAAACTCACTTTGATCTGACAATAGGACTCCTTAAGTCTGTTAAGCATCAGCAAATCTACAGGCTTTGACAGGGCATCAGTCCGAATCGGTGGCCATGTTTGATGATGCCTCTGAGTCCAGAGAAGGCATCTTGATATATCCTGTAAGAATTTAAAAAAAAAAAGATTTAAAAAACAGATATTTTGGCTAAGAAAGACGAGAGCCAATTAAACAATCATTGAGGAAAAACTGAAGAAGAAACTGAGAACTTAATAAATTGCTTCAAGCTTGACCTTGAAATGTGTAACCGCCTCATCTAAAAGTTTAAGCTAGTGAGAGCACACTTTTAATTATTTAATTAAATTATGTATCAACACTTGAAGACAAGAGACCCAGGTTTTCCAAAACAATCCGTAAAGCTGCTTCCTTTGATTATGATTACAGCAAACAAAGAAAAGGCTGGTTCGATTTTGCTACCAAATCTCTTGATCTATTTTGGCAAGTAAATGACGAGATCAAAAGGATAATGACTTCCTTTGCTATTGTATCAGCTGGTTGTTGTTATTAGGTTTCAGCTTAGGCTTCTTGGGATCTTTCTTGAAATTCTTAAATTCTTGCTATATTTACTTCGTATTCTCCAAATTCTTTTTTTAGCTTCCGCGACTTCTTTATTCTTTTCTATTCGATTCTTGAACCCCTAAAGTGTTGGGGACCGTATACAGAAGGTAGAAATAAAGCCACCATACCTCAACACAGATAACAGAAGTCACTTGAGCTCCCACACAATCTCGTGACATTTCCTCTAGCGATTATCATTTCGGATCTGCCACCATTTTGTACCGCCGCAACAACCTGTGGGACACGCCGCCCGACCATCTGTTCTTGTTGGGAAGACTTTAGACACAAGGCATTACCGCAGACCTCCACTCCGCTAGGTTACACCATTTGATCCGCCAATTCATCTTGCACCGTCGTTATCACTTAACCGGACACGCCGCCTGTACCATCACTTGATGGGAAGACTTTCGATACAAGGCACCCTTGCAGATCCTTGGTCATGTTTTCACATCGAGAACTCCGCACGCGTCGGTCCATCACACCTACCCTCCGAACCTAGGCTCTGATACCACTTGTTGTTGGTCATTTGCTCTTTCCACAACCGATGTGGGAGGAGTTTGCATCCCAACATAAAGGTGATGCTAATTGGTTGAAATTCTTTTGTCATTGTTGCTACATTTATATCAAAGGCTAAGTGTGGAGTTTAGAGAATTTCTAGTTTTGAAAACCCTTAATTTGCCTTACAATAAAAGGGCAAGACAGGTGCACTAAAGCTCACACTATGTACAGGATCCGGGGAAGGGCCTTGCAAGAAAATTAATTTAGTTTGGAAGACAAAAGTCCAAAGAGAGAGGAACGGATATAAGGGATTTATAATGTTCATAACTAGTTTGGCGTTGAGGCATGAATGATTGATTAATTGAACAAGATAAGGCATGTATATATTGAAGTCAGTAATATTGAGGTACTCTAAGATTCTTGATCTTTGAGCTCATTTCAATTTCTCGATGCAAACCCCTCTTGAGTTGTCAAGCATAAGCAACCTATTGACAGCAAAACTATTCAATAGAAACATCCAATTAAATGAGTTCCCAATTGATTTTATGCTTCATCCTACTTGAAAAAGGAACTCAGATGGCATCTCCAATAAATAAAAATGAAAAAAACCTCTAGTATAAGCAAAGCATAAAAAGGATAAAAAGAATTGAGCTTCTCGATTTTTCCACTCCGCAAAGTAAAACACACACTTATCACTGAATGCTCACCTCTCCACCAAAACGTAAAGATATCTGTGTTGTAGGTAGAGCCACTCCATCCTGTCCAACAGCATCAACCATTAGCATAGGGACACATAGAGGATCACTATACAGGTCAAGTAGAAATTTTCAGGATGTCCTTGTTAAAAAGCATAAGAATATCATAGAATTCTCTCTGCTTCATGATTTAAGTAACAGCAGATGTATGGACTGTAGGTCATCTCCCTGATATTCTTGCTCAAGTGACAGGATTCAGGCAGAAGCAGCAATCAAAGTGAATTAATGATTTTAATGAAAGATATCATGGCAATGATAGAATAGCACTCTCAGAATCCCAATTTTCTTTATAATCTTAACCTAGTATTGAGACTATGGTAATGAGAATTTTGTTATACTTGGGTGTGCATCAATAGCAGTGATGGTGCAGGATGTATTAATCACAATTCATGACTAGTCATAATAGGTTGCGAACGCAGTTTGGAAAATCTATTAAAGAAACAAAGAGGAGTGTTACCATTACTGTGAAGTACTTTTGGAATGTTATTATGATTTATGCCCACTTATAACCACCACCCACTTCCGCAAACACACAAGGAAAAACCCTTACAGTAAGCCAGTACCAAAGTTACTTAGAATCCTTATCCTCGATCCCGTTTCTAATACTGGAGTGCTATAAACAAAGCTGTACAGAAAAGGGGCTTAACTGTAACTTTCCAACCATACAGAAGGTAGAAATAAAGCCACCATACCTCAACACAGATAACAGAAGTCACTTGAGCTCCCATGTTGACAATGCATGCTGTTGATAAACCATTTCCAAAAACTGCAGCAACACCTTCCTGGTTTAACCAATTCAAACAGAACATGAGTAACAAACTTTAGTGTTATCGAAAACAAGAAGCGCAAAAAAGCTCTACGGTCCATTGGGGCTTTAAGCGCAACGGCACAAAGGGAAAAAGAAATACACATATATATATTCAGTCCAAGACTAATAATTATTAGGTTGAATGACAATATGAACAAAGAAATTAAAAAAGGATTTGCAGTAAAGTGAAAAATCAATTGTTTAGTGTCGCCTCTTCGGAAGAGGCTCATTGGCAAGGAAAAGTAATCTTGATGATGACATTGAAGTACACATTAAGTGAGGCAAATCGCTCAACACATTCTAAACCTCGCTTCAGGTCTTAAGCACGCTGTTAGCGTGCCTTTGACAACTGGATTTCAAACAGTTTCATCCCTACTATTTAATTACAATGTAAAATAAGTAATTCCAGTTAGTTGTTTTCAGTAGACTGCATTTCCAGGAATAGGTGATTACATATTCAGGAGTAAAGTTTTCCTATTTCAACAAACATTTTAACATCCTGGAATGTTTCTTCCTTAGCCCTCCTACAGTAACTAATTGCACTGCATTCAAGAAAGAAAGGGAGACTTGTAAAACTTGTAGTATTAAACATGTCATAACATTCGTGTCACCATAAAAGCTCGTCCGTAAGGGTAAAATAGAAGGTTTATGTTAATATTTCCAAACATAGAAAATTGCCATTCTTTTTTAATGAACTAAAAATTTGTCACATAAACTGGAACTGAGGGGAGTAAAAAATTTAGATCTTGTGATTATGATAAGAGTCAACTAGAAAAGAGAAGACATAACATAGATGAGACACCCTACATATAGGATTTTTCAGGAGGAAAATTATTAATTTAAAGAATACAGAGATTTACTCACTGTTCCAGACCAGTGTTATCAAAAGCAAAAAACCAAGAAAAGCTCTAAGGTCCATTGTAGCTTTAAGTACAAAGCATAAATAAAGTGTGGGCTTTAATGAAAAAAGGCGCAAAAGGGAAGAAAAGTACAAAATATATATGATTATTCCAGGACTAATAATTTATAAGCATGAATGGCAAATATATGAACAAAGAAATTGAAAAAGAATTACAATAAAGTGAAATAATTTCTGAACAGGTTCATAAGATTGAAGGTTTAGCTCCAAGTTGTGTGCATACAATCACTTTACAATAATGCCAAAAAAATTCAGCAACATAACATCACCTGGTGGACTACTGCTAAACCAAAGCATAAGTCACGCAACACGATAGATAGCATTTCCTTAATTTCTGCTTACATAAACAACAAGAAGTGTTACATTTTAAAGGAACAAGAAGTGCTATATCAATGACGGAAAGGGGTGCTCACATGGTAAAGTCACACACACATACAACAACATAGATAACAACTATGTGTTAGTCCAAACAAGTTGGATTTGGCTATATGAATCCTCACTGACCACATCTACAGTCTTAGAAAACTCTTTTACCTTGTTTGTGCATGGATTATGAACCCTCCGTGAGCTTTATGAAAGACAAAGCACTCTTGGGAAGGAACATGGGGTCATTAACTTCCTCTTGGGCCTACAAATTTTAATTTTCATTTCCTATTCAATTTTGCGCATGGGTTTTGAGATGAGGGTTCCCCGGAAACAGTCTCTCTACTTAGGTAGTGGTAAGGTCTGCGTACATTCTACCCTCCCCAGACCCCACTTGTGGGAATTCACTGGGTATGTTGTTGTTGTTGTTGTATTTCCTATTCAATTCAACAACTTCTTGTACTTCTCTTCTTTGCATTAACTTTCCATTTCCAAAATCGGTGGAAACGTGACTGGAACAGCTCTTTGGATTCAGCTCAATCTATTGTCAATTAAATTGATTATCCTCATTTCAGTCTGCAGGACAGCGCATATGTAAGAAAACACACTGTCACAATTTTTTGTTAAATGATAGTAGTGTTTGAGCCAACTTGCGCAAACCTGAACTACTCCACCTACTACAGCACACACTTACAAATGTCAGTAAACCTGCCCACGAAGGCTGGGCAGCTGGGGACTCATACAGTCACACACATATCCCTGTATTGATAGTCCAATTAGTGGAGTATTTATTTTCTCTAGAATGCTGAAACTTCACATTACTTCATCAACATAAACAGTTGTTCCATGGATAACACAATGGCATTTATGAACCAACTCAGGGAAACACATAAGAGACCCTATAGATGAATTAACAAAGCTAGCTAGACTATGAGCAGCTAAATTACAAGATCTAGTCGTGTATGCACCTTATAGTATTTATCCCAAATACGCAGATTTGACCAAAATAACAAGATTCTAGCTTAAAGATATATTTAACCAAGTTCTGGTTTCAGACGCAGAAAAAAATGAAAAGGAAAAAATAGAATGCATACCACGACTGTCAAATGTCTCTGGAATAACAAGGATTGCAGAGTACATGTTTCTCTCACGATGGGGAATATGCAATTTCTCAATCAAAAATCCAATCCCATATAGTATGCAGGTCTTCGAGAACCTAAATTCTCAAAGCACTATATTAAAATAATGATCACTGGAACTCTAGTTAATCTGAAAGAAGTTGCACTTATACACCTTTCGAAGAAACAATTGAAAAGTTTTTGAAAAAACATGCCAATGCTCAATGAAAAAATTGGAACGGGAAATCCAAAGCCATTCATTTCAAAAGTGAAGTTACTAATTTGTGAAACAGATGCACATCAAATTTTCCATGCATCTAAAGAAATAATGACAAAGATATTACCTGCTGAATCGGGTAATGTTGAGATACATTTAGATGACCTCGGCGTATAGGACGGCACAAGCAATATGGTTCAGTTGGGGATATTCTTAGAGCTTCCTCTCCACATATGTACTCTCTATATTTACGTTCACTGGAAATAGGTTCAACTTTAATCTTGCTTTCGTTCAGCAAGGATGACTCGCTCGTATCGCCCTCCTTGGGTGCATCTTCTTCTGCTGTTGCAAAACATACTTACTCATTCTTGATATCAAGGTGAAAATAACAGAATAAACAAACTAAACACGTTCTAGTACCAGCTACTATTGAAAATCAAACAAGCTAAACCAATCAGAAAATAGCATCTCTCCGACATGGATGTATCAATGAGTAGTCTTCTCATGGTGTACAAGCATCGAAATTTTTTATATGCACAGTAGGTAGAAGCTAAATTTCCAATAGAGATATAGCCAAAGAGTCCTTAGTATACAAAATGAAGATGTTGAGAAAGAAAAATTACATTTCCAACTCCACAATTTAAGATCAGGTCATCACTATGAAACTATGGAAGAGTTGGCATATATAATACGCTTGTCGTAATGCTCATTGGTCATCCAAGAAGCTTGACACAGTAATATCAGATGATATACATTTGAAGATCTCCTAGAAAATATGAATTAGACCACCCACAGCAGCACTAGTAGTATTATAGAGAGGAAACCATTCTGCTGCTTTAGACATCAACAGCAAAAAACATTGTCAAGCCATCTGGAACATAGGGCTGCCTGCCATTCAATAATTGGCTAGGACATCACTTGCGTGCAAAGAAGAATGAGTAGTAGACTAAAAGAGTATTCAGATTCCATACAAAATATTGTGTCTCTGTATATATAGTTGGTTTACAAGAAAAGTATAGACCACCTATAACATTCAGTATTGAGAGTGCAACAGCCAAATCTAAACAAATAAATGCTTCATTCAAAGAATGAACAGGTTACAGTTCTCACCTGTGGTTGAAGAATGAGGGACATCTTTCTCGAAAACATCAGTCCAAGTAAACACTGGCTCTTTCATGTTATTTTGCAGAGGATATGCGTCTACACGCCCCATCTGCATAGATAAACACAAAATACACGCAAAAACTTGTCAATAGAGGTATTCCAGGAAGCATGACTATATGTACTTTGTAGTTCAACTAGTTTCGATTCCTTTAAATGTTGCTAATAAAATCGAGCTTCAATGTACTTCTCTTCTTTGCATTAACTTTATCGAGCTTCAATAGCTGAAATATTTTAGACTCCACAAAACAAATTTCATATTATACTTTAACAAGCATACACAATTCTCCCTGGTACCTTGCGTGGATAAGAACTGTTAGCTACCTCCTCACCCAAAAATGGAATTCTCAATAGCGACGCGATCTGATTTTTAAAAAAAATAAAAAATATATGTTATAAAATATTCATGTTATCCATCTATAAAGTTTCATAAGCTCACATATATAATAGAGAAACATTGTTTACTATATCTCATGTACTAACAATGTCATATGCTCTTTCCCGCTCCATATGCTGTGCAGTTGTAACCTGAGAATTCAGCATCTAAGCACACAAGAAATAAAAAAGATGTCATCAAAACACATTCAATCACATTAAAAATACACATTTGAAATTTGTTCAACAAACTAAAGATCAATTAAAACTTCAAAACATGATTTTGAGAAAAACCACATAAAATTGCAAACCTAACAACAAAAACTCAAAACAAATTGGACTTACTTGATCTTGAACATTTCGTTTAGGTAACTGACTAGTGCGACGAGAAATGCAATGCGGTATATTGAATGGAGTCTCCTGTTGAGCCAATCCTATTCTGATATTTGCGGAACCTAAATTACAGTGATTAAGTAATTAGCTAACAGTAAACGAGAAAAAAAAGCTGGAAATTGAGAGAATTTATGGTTTAGAGTACCTGGATTGATGACGACGATATTGGACCCACGCTCGGTGAAGAGGTTAGAAGGGACTGCTGTTTTCATGTAATCCTGTGCATATGCCATGGAAACAAAAATTGTTAGATTGAGAAAAGAGATTGAAAAGATGAAAGAAGAGAAGTGAATGCGCAGCAGTGGTGAAGGTGAGTACCATGGCTAAAGCTTGAGCTGGAGCTGACTGCTGAGGGAACAGAAGACGCTACTGATGAAGAGGGGGGTTAGTTTATATATACTCTTTGAAATTGACCCAAAATTGAATTTACTCAATTTGTGTACAAATAAATTTGACTCTACGTAAAATTAGATTAGCTTAATTGAGGTTCTTTAAGAGTGGCTTAGGCTTCACTTTAAAAAATAAAATTAAAAAAAATAGAGATTTGAATTTGTATACTTTCACAAGAAGTCAAGAATTTCAAGATAGTGTCTAGATGTAGATATTAAATAACTAAAATTGTTTATTCAAATAAAATTAATTGAATATTAATAAAATTAAATTATTATATGATAAGAAAATGAAATATGTAGGCTAGCTAGTAATGGTGAATATATTTTCTAGCGGTGATTGTGATAATAATAGTTGTTATTAGTGACTAGTAATGATAAGGCATAATACACAAATTTGATTCTAAACTTGGAGCGAAATTTTAAATTGGAATTCAAACTTTCAAAGTGCACAAATAGGCACTCCAACTTGCCCATTCCTGAACATTTAAACACAAGGTCCAAGTTGCCTAAACGTGTGAGTTACAATCGAGATGACATATTTTTTTCGTCCAATATTGCGATGCCACATTGGTCCACGCAAGCAAAATCTTTACACGTTGCAGCCGAATTTACACGTATTTTAATTAAAAAAATAAAAAAATAAATAATATGATAAAAGGGGCAAAATACGTTCATCTTTCACTTTGCCCCTTTTCAGTTAACAAAACCCCTAATTTACACTGCTATTCTGATTAGAAGTGATGAAATCAGTGAAGATTCATTGTAGGAAATTATCAAATTTTGCATTTTTTGTTGCTGCCGTCCTTTGATTTAGTCAGGTATGTTAGATTTTTTCATTTTTAAAGTTTAAAGTTTGTTGTTGAAGTTTGATGCTTGTTGACGTTTTTTAAGTTTGTTGTTGTAATTTCACTTTTCTTCTACAGATATAGGTCATTTTATAGCTATTTTCCACCATGGTGGTCGCTTCTATAAAGGTAGGTATGTTTTGAAGTCTGTAAAATGTGTTTTCTCTATAGACAAGGATCATTTTTCTTTGACGGAATTGAAATCGTATGCAAAAGATATTGGGTATGATGAAGTTGAGGAATTTTTTACTGAAGATCCTATTACTCATAGATTTGTCAAGTTACAAAGTGACAACCAATTGTATAATTGTATTAAAGATTTATGGAGTGGATCGACTTTCAATATATTCCTGAAGCACGTGACTGTGGGAGAGGTGGGGCTTACAACTCAGTTGGGACTATTTTGTGGTCGAAAAGTTAATGTAGAGACAGAGGTAGTGTTTAGGGTTTCTTGTTTAGATGATGATATCGATGAGTTATGTGGAATTGAACAATCTTTAGAGGAAGAAACTAGTGATTCTGTTGACTATGAAGAGGATGACTTAGATGATGTACCAGATCAAGATGATAGTGAAGTCGATGAAGAATTGAGAACTTTCAGGGAGAAACAAAGAGAACAAAAAAGAAGTGAGGCTGGAGAGGGAAAGAAAGTCTAACAAAAAATAAATTATACTCCCTCTGTCCCATATTTTATGTGACATCTTTTTTTTGTCTGTTCCCAAAAAATATCACTTTACTTTAATTAAAAATAATTTATCTTTAAATTTCCTTTTTTACCTTTAATGAAATGATTCCCGGCCACATAAAAATCTAAGAATTATTTTAGACCACAGGTTTTAAAAGTTTTTCTTTTTTTTAAACATTGTGCCAAGTCAAAGGGTGTCACATAAAATGGGACGGAGGAAGTAATTTTTATTTATTTATTTGGAATGGTATGCTTGTGTGTAGGGGTGTGCGAAAATCAAACCGATCAATAAACTGCTGATAAAAACGTTATTGGTTTATTCTTATTGGGTTATTAGGTTATCGAGTTTTTAATGGTTTTGGAAAAAAAGATTATGTTATTGGTTCGATATTGATTTTTACTATTGGGTTATTGGGTAAACCGATAACCCAATAAGATTATGATAATTTACTATTTTACTCCTTCGTAAATATTAAATACTAGTAATTTAATAGTAATAGGACATTATAACAATAGTTTAAATATTTTAATCTTTATAGACTTAATTGATTAGTTATTTACTTTAGTATTTTAGTTTGTAATTAATAAATTGTAGCTTTTGCAAGTTTGTAAACATAATTTTCGTACTCTATTTGTTTTTTATTAATGCAAATTCTCATTATCATTCTTATTGGGTAAAACGAAAATTTAACCGTT
>DF357671.1:264159-287153 GCA_000787875.1 Solanum virginianum | reverse complement strand
CTACCAAGAAAGATCTAAAACCATTAGCCACCAAGTTTGTCACGATCCAAACTAGGGCCTAGATGTGACACGACGCATGGGGGACTCGAAAGAACCCCAAGCAAGCCTCTTAACATATCATTACACATCCTTGGTCATGGAAGCGATTAAACAACAATAAAAGAGTAGAAATAAGGGCATAGGGACTATGGGAAAACCTTCATTTCACAAAACATCAAGAGAGTCAAAGAGAGTCTAGCTTATAGCATCATTACATACTTGTCCAACAACACCTCTAAACATAGAACTTAGCAGCGGCCAAGACAAGCAACCAGACTCACCCTCATGATAATGACAATAGGTAATCCAAATATACAAGATACAGTCCAAACATAAGCATGAGAGAAGATAGATATTGTCTCGGATACGAGGACTCACCAAAAGCTAACTTGAACAAACCATCTAGCCACGTCGAGGAAGAGAATGTTTAAACGGAGCTTCGATTCCTACATGGTAATATCATGTAGACATAGAGTATGTGTTAGTACGTTTGCATGTACCAAGTATGTAAGATGAAATGCAATAATAAATAAGCAACATAGTCAAAATACATCATTAAGCAATAGATGATCATATAACAACATGACATGCATGAATGATACTTGAAATAAACATGCTAGTAAAATCATATGCTTATATAAAACCTAATACATTTGTAGGAATAGACCATCACCATAGAACAAACATTCCATTACTCGAACTCCAAGGCACCCCTTCGCTTGAAAGGGTGATTGAGGTACATACCCCTCCATTAGTAGTACGGGCATACCATCCCCCGGCAAGATGATTGAGGCTTGATACCCCCTCAACAAGGCCACCGAGGCTTGACACCCCCTCAACAAGGTGATTGAGGCTTGATACCCCCTCAACAAGGCCATCAATTTGCAACACCATAACCACATTTCATGAATTCAACATATATACATGTCTTTCATCATCATAAAGTCACTTAACTCATATGCTAAGCATTAGACCTTCAACAACTCAAGTACATTAACTGAACATTTTATCAGATATTTGGTAGGTGTGCAATGCTAGTGTAAAACCATGCAATTCAAGAGTAAAGTCATACAAGAAAATCCAATATAAAACTACCCACCAATACTTGGCAATACCATCATGTAATATACATCAAAACCTTTCATCGAATCAAACAATAGACCGTAGATTCATAGGTCAAAACAAGTTCAAACAGTCACAAGTTTATGAAACCCCAACATAGTTTACAGCCAAATTCATAATAAGTAAAAGCCATTAGTAAATCAACTTAGAATCATGCAATTTAGGTAAAAAGGAAGTTTGGGCACCATGGTTGAATGGACTCAATAGTTGAAACCCACATACCTTGACTATTGAGAATTCCTTAAAGGGGGTTTGAATGGAGACTTGAAGCTTGGATGAATTCCTTAAGATCCGGAAGAGATTTGGACACAGGAATTTTGAAAGAAATATTAGTCTAAGGGTTTGAGAGAGTATTGAGGAAAGTCCTGAATGATATGAAGATGAAACAAGGCTAAGCATAGGTATTTTTATGTATGGGAAGGTTTAGGCCTAAGACCCAAAAGCCTTGGACCGAAAAGGAAAAACTGGGCAAAAATTACACTATGGCATATCCCTAGCGCATCGCGCCTGGGGCACGATTCTTCTCTAAAAATCATAAGTTGTGAATTTTTTAATTTTGATATGGTTGCTCTGTAATTGGGGTTAGACCCATTTTCCACTCAATATTTCCCCCTAAATAAGAATATGAAGTCGAATTTTCGATACCGCGAACGAAATTTGAGATTTATGAAAATTATGATTCAGGACATTTTTTGAGGCACATTTTTGAGCATTTTTTGGGGTCGTTTCATAGGAGGGTCTAGTCACACCAACAGTGTTGACACTTAGGGCTTTCCAGGTATGTTATATCCCCTATATGTTTGTTTATTTGTGTTATGGTATAGTGAGGACACTACACTGTCCTTTTTTTTTAGAGAGGTGGGGGGTGGGGCATCCTACCACTTGAGAGTTTTTATTGCCATGTTTTCTTTTCTCTCAAGTGTATTATCTAGTAGAACTGACATGTTTAGGTCGTAATGTTTGTGTAAATATAAGTGTTCACAGAAGTCTAGGATAGCCCTTGTGTTGATCTTTGTAATGTCCCATGTTGACAATGTTAAAGTTATATGTGTTGGCATCTTACCCTGACTAACTTGTATGATTGCTGGTAAGTTTCGTGTGTGTATAATTGATATTCTGATAAATGACGCATATCTATGTGATTTAGTACTAATTAGTGTAGAAGATGTCCCATGTGTGTGTGAGCTATTTGCATAATTCAGTCGACGCGCTTGTGAGATAGAACTTGCCTGGTTAGTGCCACTGAAATAATTGAATGACTGAATTAGGATGTGATCTTAGGCCATTGTTGTTAACAAGTCACTTAGCTAAAAATTGACCAACCAAATGAAATTGTCCCTCTTGAACCAAAAGTTGAGCCTAAATGGACCCTTTCTTTGTAATCACCCAAATTCACTTCCCCAATCTATGTGTTGATCTTTGTTTTGGCTCTTGTCTCTCCAAGGATATTGTAAACCTTCGCCTAGGTCAAAAGCCTGAGTTGAGGGTGTCTTATATTGTCCCTGGTCCCTTAGAAAGATATTGATGACCTTGACCCAAGCCAAAGGCTTAAGTTGAGGATGACTAATGTAGGGAGAACAGAAAAATGAGTGTGGAAAAGAATAAAGTGATAAAAGGAGAAAACGAAATAGGTTGTGACTGTGATCAAGATTAATGAGCAAAAATGAAAAGAATAAAAATGAGCAAATGAGCACGAAATCACTTCTCGTACTATAGAAAGGGAGAAATGGGGGCAATACAGGTTGACAACCAAAATACAAATGGCTAAGTTAAAATAAGTGCCTGAGAGAGGCCTTTTAGTCACTTGAATCCTAAATGTACCTCACCCGAGCTTGAGGCTACACTACAAGCTCAAAAATCCTAATGTAATCCTAGAAAGGTTATTCAAGAGTTAAGGTGGTAAAAATAAGGGCAAGTTTATGATTGATACGTGTGTGTCAACTAAAAGTCATTTCTAAGAGTGAGTGACTACATTCCAGTCTCTGTTTTACATGCTTATCTTAAGAGTAAGACTTCTTTGTAGTAAGGGCACTATCTTTTGTATTAATTGGTTGCTAACTAAACTAGGGTTTCTTTATTCCTAATCATATGTGGACTGACCATGCATGCATGATGTTTGCCTAAATCTTTGTGGATCCGTTTGAGAGGTGAGGACATTCTTAAACTTGCTATCTAGGCATATGTGTTGAAAGTTATGGGGAAGTTCATAGTCTGAGTGAGCACTTGTCTTTATGCTTTGTTTGGTTGAGTCGCCATTGCTTGAGGACAAGTAATCATTCTAAGTTGAGGGTGTTGATGAGTCGTAGAAATATGACTCTTATAACACTTTAAATAGAAGATTTTTGCTCATTCTCAAGCAAGTTTGTTATTTTAATGTTTGTTTTTGTGATTTTTCAGAGAAAATGACTAAGGCATAGAGAAATGGGTGAACTATAGGAAAAAAGATGAAAAAGAGCTTAATGATGAGTATAGGGAGAAAAAATAGAACCAAGTGTGAGCACCTGGGGACCTACACGGCTCGTGTACTTCCACACGGACCGTGAGACCCATCGTGGCCTCACACTTGATGGTTGATGGCAGTGACAAGGAGCGAAAAGGAGGCACGGGAAATCTAGGCATGTCCCACGACACATTTCACGGACTGTGGAAAGCAAGACGAGTCGTGCCCCCTGCCGTCAAAGTGAAGTAAATGCAAATCACCGTCAAAAGTCATGCACAACGAACAAGTAGCGGCTGATGAGGCTTTTCATGGGCCGTGTGACCAACCACGATTTGTGACATGGGCTATGGTAATGATGGAAATCGTGAAAAGTTGAAGGGGGATGATACGGTCCATGAACAGCCACACGAGCCGTTTACCTACATGTGAGGGTGACGCAGCGGAGCAAGTTTTGAAAGCCCAAGTATAGCCACACGGACTGTTTGACGGTCCGTCAACCTTCACACAGGTCATGTAGTGGCATGTGTCCATGTCGACGGGATTTTTCCTATTTTAAATCGAATTAGGTTTTTCTTGTATATAAATAGTACTTTTATTTCATTTTTAGTTAGTCTTGGACGGCTGGAGATAAAAAACTCAAGAAAATATGATTTTGCTTGTAATTCCATTGAATCTTGTGGATTTCTACTATCTTATTTTAAGATTGTGATTCGTGGATTCTCTAATTCTTCAATATTAAGTTTTTTATTATGAATTCTATTTATTATTTACTAGGGTTGTAGGAACCATAACAAATCGATAAGATAGATGAATATGGGGTAAATCTTGTGATTGATTAGCGTATATATAATAGTAATCTTCATTTAATTTCTTCGTTGATGAGTCGACGCATTAGGGTAAGCCTTTATTCATTACATACTCGAAAGGGATGTTTTGATTAGGAAAAGAGTTCTATGACGAAAATTTGGGATTTTTAACCTAGTCCAAGTACTTTAGACCGAAAGGTGAGAGTATTTCAGGATTGACAACAAAGGTTAATAAGTATACATTCTAAGATCGAAAGCTGATGAATGATATTCATCTAAGAAGGACTGAGAGGTGAATTAGATGTTACATAACTTGTTAGATCTTGTAGACGTAATCCTGGACGAGTTTACCACTAGATTTAGCTATCGCATTAGATGTCATGGGGAACAAAATCCTAGCTTCGCATTAATTGTCTAAAATCCAGTTGTTTTTGCACTCATTTGTTACTTTATTTTAGTAAGTTAATTTATAAAAATCAAAATCCCCCTATTATGCGCTTTTGTTTCGGGAATAGATATTACATTCGAAAACAGTGCTAATAGATTTATTCTCAAGCCTTCCTTGTGGGATCGACTTCAACTCTGGTTGAGTTTTAAATTTGATCAACGACTGCTTTACTATTCCTTCTGGAGTGTAAATTTGGGCGTATCAATATTTTTGTTCATTAACCAAACAATAGAAAATATTTTCTACTTACCAATCAAATATGAGAAAATGAGTTAGAAATCAACTCATTTTTCAGAAAAATATTTTACAGGGAAAACTATTTTTCAGAAATATTATTTTTCAGAAATAATAATTATTTTTATTTTATTTTTTATTGAATAAATATACATGTGTATGCCACATCAGTCAAAAAAGTCAAAGTATGGCGCGTGCACAACACACCAAATGGGAGGGGTGTAATTGAGCCTGATTCGTCAAGTTAGATGGTGTTCTTAGGCCTGTCAATAGTTTAGGGACGAAATCAATAACTTTGGACAAGTTGGGGGACGTTTTTAATAAGATTTTATGTATTTATTTTATTATGAATAAAAGTCTTTTTAAACAAAAATCTATTTTATAAAAAAATTGAGAGTAGATTTTTGTGTGTCTTACGTTTTCTTTTGCCTATTTTGGGGGCTATTCTTTTGACGTTTTTTTGAATTTTTTTCCCTTGTGGACTTTTTTGCATTTTGGGAGTAGGGTTTTTTTTTATTTTTTAATTTTTAATGTTTTTTTCCCTATATTTTTGTTCTATTTTTATGTGGACGTTTTTTTTGGAAAAAAATTTCTCCTATTTTTGTGAACTTTTTGTCTTTTTTTAAACCTTTTTATAAAGCTTTTTTGCGTATTATTTTGAAAGCTTTACCACTTTTTTTTTTGGATCAAATCTATTTTAATTGAAAAAAAATTCTCCTTATAGAAATAATTAACTATAATAAGAAAATTTTCTCAATTCAATTTGTATTATGTTTGTTATAGCCAATGTTTAGTACTATTAAAATAATAATATAGTAATTTAAGAAAAATCATGTAAAGACAATTTTATCTAAAGCGAAATTTTTTAATGGAGACAAAATAGTTCAAACAAAGACGTTCACACTTTTAATATATTATTATATTATAGGTAAGCAACCTCAATTTCACAAAATTAGAAATTTAAAGATCTTCTCTTTCATCGTCATTCCTCTCAGATTTTCTGGAAACCAAATTCTAAAAATAATTAAGTCATTGAAGAACTAAGCTACAGACCTCCTGAAAACTTAAGATTCATTCGAAGACTTTATTTTTGGACTGATAAAACTTGTTGGAAACTTATTTTGAGCTTAGTAGTTGCTGGAAACTATTAAACAAAGTTGAAATTTACTATTTATTACTTTAATTATTGAAATGTATAGAATCAGAGTTAGCCTTCATTGATTAATTTCAGATTGATCTTCAAGGTTGAAGAACATTGTAGTCTCATGCATATCATATGTATAACATGTATATAACATATATATGATATTATTACACATGACATAATGTAGCATATGCGTAGGATATACATATATATATATATAATTATATGTCACTTGTATATCATATGTATGTGTTATTCTTCATGAAAAAAAGTAAGATACATACATTATTTTCTTTGGACTCTATTTATGAGTCCACACTGAATTTATTATTATTGTTATCTCATGTGTATGTCATGTAAAACACATCAACCTTTTTCTCCATTCTTTATCCAACTTACGTAAAAATTAAACAACTAAAAATAATGGCTTGCATCTACGACATTGAGAGGTAAGAAAGAGGCGAGTGGTGGAGCCGAAGAAACTAAGTGGGAAAACTGGAAAAATTGTGAGGGAAAAAAAACCAAAATTAGAGCCTAAAATAAAGGGGCCCGCATTCAATTTTGTAGCTACAAAGTTTAAAAAGTTTTGTTAGGTAGGCCAATAACTTGAAAATATCTTTTAAAAAATGTAATTAGACTTTTAAAAAATGTAATTAGAGATGCTCAAAAAGGAATAGTAGTTTGTGATGACTTATTAATAACAACATATCCAATCAAATTCCTGTAAAATATGAAGAAAATATTGTAGATGCAATTTACGTCTATCCTGTGATTGTAGCTCTTTCAATACTTTACATTGGTCATATAAAACATATTCTATTTAAATAAGGGTGAAATTAGAAGAAAAATAAATAAATGCCTTCTTTGTTATAGTCAGTTTGAAACGAAATGACAAAGTGAAAATATCATTTTTTTAAACGGAGGCATTATGAAGATCATTTACATCTGTCTAATAAAATATATTTTTTCTATTGAACAATAATTGTCCATAATTAACTTGGCTCACACCTTAAGAAATAATAAATGATAAGAATAGTATTACTATATTAGTTTTTGAATATATTAAATTTAATGTTTTGAGAAATGTATTAGATATTAAATACTACATAATAGCAAAAGTAAATGGACATAAATAAGCGAATAGTTCATTGATTTTTTAAACTGAAAAAGTATTGCTGGATATTCACTTTAGTAAAATAGACAAATAAAAATGAAGCAAGAGAAAAGTAATTGAACAAATTAATTGTGCTTCCTTCCTTGTAAACATGTTGTACATTGCGGCGACAATCAAAGACCAAATCTATAGGCCTAACCAAATAAATATTGACAAGCTGTGAATTTAGTCAAATCACTTTAGTTTACAGCAGAAATAAATAACATTGACTAAGAAATTCATTGCAGTTTGAACTTCTTATGTTCATACTTTGATTAGTTATAAATTATAACCAACAAGTTTGTATTTATATTTCTCTCTCTCCGTATAATCGAGTTACATAACCTTATACCACATAGATAAGAAAATAATACTATACCAAGGTTCATATTATCTATTTTCTTAAGACTTTTGCATACATTTTCTTAAAAAATTAATCATAAAAGTATTTGCATAGCTACCCTTTAATACGTCTCATTCAATTAGCATCCAAAAATTTTAACAATAAATATAGACTACGAGAAAATGAAAAGGCAATAAACATGCAGTCTGTTGTTCTAAAATATCGAATACTCCCTCCTTTATCTTTTTTAATTGTCATGTTGCATTTTTCGAAAGTTAATTTAACTAATTTTAAAAATTAAATTAAATTAATAAAATAAAAATTTTAATATTTAAAAACTATATAAAAAGTATTATATATTATAACTTTTTTCATATTGATATGCTAGAAAAATATATCATAAATATTAGTCAAAGTTTATATCATTTGACTATTAAAAAGAAAATTATGACAATTAAGAAAAAAAAAGCGAATACTGTATTTTTGGAAGTAATTCACTTTACCGACACTTTGGAACCTGACGAGATATTGAAAAAAAATGATATAATTGGATCTACTCTAAATCTCCTTTTCTTTCTCTTTGTTGTTTAAAGATTAATTAAATGACTATCAAATTTAAGTTTTTAACATCAAATTGTGATTTTACTCTTCTAAACCCCTAATTTGTGCATTTATTTACCAAATCCTTGATGATAATATACAACGTTGTATTACATAACAATTAATACTATATATGATATTCATCATTTGAAGTTACAAAAACCGGAACCACATCAAACATTAGAATCATAGTAACTACAAACTTTATTGTAACAACTTATTCCCATCGTTATGGATAGGTTAATTGGAAAAGAATTTGGGGAAAATATTTTCTCAGTATTAACTTGAAAATTTTGAACCTAGGCTAAACTTGGATGAAATTTGAGTCAGGTGAACTCTGGGATGACCCAGTAGTGGAGTTTGATCCTTCAGAGTCTGTACGGCTTTACAGAATCAAATTCAAGCGAGGAGAACTCTTAGAATTTATTTGGTGCAAAGAGTTGATTATAGAACTTCATGATTTGAGGTGTGTTTCGAGATGGAGGTTTGGGATGCATATATGTACTCCAAGGTTTTGTCTCTGTCCAACCCGACATGGTGGGATAAGTGACTACCATGGCAGGAGGGTTGCGAGTTTAAGTCAGAAAAGATCCAAAATCATTTTTTCCCCTCTCACTTTGTTCTTTAGAAACCATAAGCAACTTTGGGCATTGTTTTTCCAGTTTTCACCTGTTCCTTCAATAAAGATAAGTTAATCATTTCTCTAACTTGTAATTTGATTTCTAGACCTTAGAATATGTCGGAATTTTCTTGGGGAAGTTTTTGACATGAAATTAATGGTGGAAAAAATCCCTAGTTAAGTGAGATGATCATGAAAGTGGCTATGAATTAGGATTTTGATATAATCCAAACATTTTGTGCCAATGTTTGTTGATTCTTATAATTATTTTTAGATAAGAATAAGACAAAGCATTGGAAAAGGGAAAAGTTCCAATCCTATATAGAATTTTAAGGCTTGTTTCGAGGTAGGTGATGATTTGAAATCACATTTTTTATGTGCTTGCTAACCACGTCATTAGTACTACTTGCACATTTGTGAATAGTGAATGATGGAATGAACCTAATATATTGTTACCTGTAATCAAATTGCATGGAATTAAACTTGTTACTTGAATTGGCTAAGTTGTAAAACCTTCATTGTGGTTGCAATTTTAATTGGCGACTGTCACATTCTGACACATTATTGGATCAAGTTTTATGTTCTAACATATTATTGGATTGAGTGTCATGTTCTAACACATTATTGAATCGAATATCATATTTTGACAGAATATTGGATTTAGTGTCATATTTTGTCACACTAATTATTGCTTAAAATTATTAGTGTATAATTGATAAATTAAGCATGAATTGCATGATGGAAGTGAATTGGTAAAATGTTTATGTTTCAAGTATATGTGTGGTTTTGCTATGTTGTAGTTAGCTATATATATTTTTCTTATTGGAATATCCCCTAGATCCTACCACTACATTACTATTTTGTGTACTGATATTGCACTTATGTTTTCTTTGTTAAGTATTAGACATCTTTAGATGGTTATTGATGGACCTCAATTAGGAGATTTCTGATTCAGAATTCATGGTTGACCCAGCTCTTTCGGGCTAACATGGATTCATTCATTCTCTTAGTCCATTTATTTCAGACTCAGAACTTTTGATTTTTATGGTTTATAATTTTGCTATAGTTGCATGTCCTTATATTGGACATTTAGATAGAGTTTTGATATAGTGACTTTCAGGTTCTAAGGAGTCATTTTTCACACCATCTGAAACGTCCCACATGTACTTCAAAATGCCCCATAATTGTAATTTTTATATATCTCAAAATTCGTGCGTGATTTCAAAATTTTGACTTTATATTCTTGATCAGGGGTCAAAATTGAGTGGTGAATGGGTCTTACCTGGATTTTAGAAGACCCATAGCGAAAAATAATTTTTGTTAATTTTGCTATTTCAGTGGTTGTCTACGCCCAAGGCACGATGCGCCTGGGGCGTGCCACTGTGTAATTCCAAGTCTGCATCTAGTCCACGACGCGCCAGGGCCATGGACTAGTATATTATTTTTCTTGGTTTTTTTGTTTTGGCCAAGGGCATTGGGGTCATAGCCCCATGTCCACTTAACCGTGAAATCACCCATACTTAGCCATTTTTCAACTCTATAACTCACAAAACCCCCTCTCAAACCTCTCTAAGACTCTATCAATTCTCTCATTCAAATCTAAGGATTTCAACTCAATATTTAGACTCAAGGAGTTATTTCAAGCTCTAAGACTCTTCAAGTTCACCTTAAAGAATTCAAGGTTTAAGGTATGTGGGTTTTTCATACATGAGTCCTTTCACTCATGGACCCCAACCTTCCCTTTTCATGAAAATTGCATGTTTTCAAGTTGTATTACCTATTGATATCTCTTATTATGGATTATGAATATAAATTGTGTTGGGTTTTTATTAAGTATTGATTGATTATGCATCGCTATCTATTTCAAGCTTATTTCATGAATTGATTTGTCTATTAAGACTATGCATATTTTGAGCTATGAAACTATGAACAATTATGAGCTATTGTGATGGATTTCAAGGTACCCTACATAAGGGTTTTACTACATGTTGGTGGGTTGATTTGCATTGAGTTTACTCATATTATTTCACTCTTGAATTGCATGATTTTGAACAAGTATCATGAACCCACCATGTGTTTGCTAAAATGACATTAACAAGAATTCTCAAGTTATTAATGATCTATTACATGATTTACAAGTTAAGTGACTTTATGATGATTAAGGGCTTTCAAACATGTAATGAATTCATGAAAAGTATCTATGATGTTGCAAGTATCAAGTTAAGCCATATTTCAAGATTTTCACCTTTTGTAAGCCATTCAAGTTAAAGCAAGGGATCATGTATAATTATTATCTATTTTCATTTTCAAGTTAGGCTCACTATTAGAGGTCAAACATGTTTATGAGCTACTAAAATCATGTTATCATATCTCCTTCAAGTTATTCAGGTTATGATTAAAGTATGATTATGTCTATTATTCCATAGGATTTGACTTAGCACCGATTGAGAATTAAGATGGGGGCTCGACTCAGGGGATCCTTATATAAAGTCTTAGTCTCTAAATTATGTGCCACCTTAGGATTATACATGATCTCTCTTATGGCTTTCTAGTGGATCTATCTAGTTATATGACACCTTGTCGAGGGGGTGACATGCCTCGATCACCTTGATGAGGGGGTAACATGTCTCGGATTATTCATGGTATGGCTACCATGGCAAGTAGACCCCACCTTGTCGAGGGGGTGATATGCCTCGATCACCTTGTCGAGGGGGTGACATACCTCAATCACCTTACCAAGGGGGTGACATGCCTTGGATTCCAAGTAGCAGCTCGCTTGGTCTATGTTGGTTAAGGTCTCTTCCCGTACATGTATTATGTACTATGCAAGTTGAAGGTTTTACAAGCAAGTTTTTATTGCAAGCATTGATCATGCATGCCATGTTGAGATTATATATATCGATTACTTATGATTATGCATTTTTGAATAAATTGGCTTATGTCTTTATTGCATTGCATCCCGCATATTTAGTACATTCAAACGTACTAACACATACTTTATGCCTACATGATATCACCATGTAGGAATCAGAACTCCTTTTGACCATCTTTGTCCATGTGGCTAGTTCGATTCTCGGAGAAAGTTTTGGTGAGTCCTCAATTCCTTGGATAATATCTATTTACTTCATGTTATGTTGATACTCCTTCTTATGTTGAGTACTTATTATTATGATGGTGAGCTCGGGAAATGTCTTGGCCTCACTCCTTTCCAAGTTAGAGGTGTTGTTGGATACTATGATGTATTTATGCTATGATCTTGACTCTTTATTACTTTTGTGATTATCAAGACTTCCTTTAGTCCCGCTTCCCTTTTATTATAGTTCTTGTTGTTGTTTATTTTGCTTCCAGGACTTAGGATGCGTGATTGATATGCTAAGAGGCTTGTTTGGGGTCTGTTCGGGTTCATCTTTTGCCGTGTCATGTCGACGACCTAGGCTTGGGGCGTTACAAGCTTGGTATCAGAGCACTAGGTTGTTAATTATACTCAGAAATCCAACTGAAATGACCCCAAAAAGTACCCGAAATGTACCTCAGAAGTGCCCAAAATCATAATTTTTATATATCTCAAAATCCGTGCGTGATATAAAAAATCCGACTTTATATTCTTGATCAGGGAAAAAAAATTGAATGTGGAATGGTCCAACCCAGCTCGATTTTAGAGCAATCAAATCACAATTTTAATTTCTCAAAAATTAATTTCCAGTGAGCTCTGCGCCACCCTAGCGCGATGCAGCCAAGGCGCGCAAATGTATATTTTTTTGACTATTTTTGGTTGCTCGGTCCAAGGCTCTTGGGTCTTCAACCAAAGTATTCTTATGCGTGAAAATACCTATACTTAACCATATTTCACCTTCATATCATATAAGACATTCCCCAATACTTTCTGAAACACTTAGACAAATATTTCACCATAAAATTCAAGTGCCAAAATTGATTCCAGATCTTAAGGATTTCACTTAGGCTTGAATTCTCCATTTCCAATCTTTATCAAGGATACTCCAAAGTCAATATATGTATGTTTCAACCATTGGGTCCTTTTACATGCCCAAGCTTTTTTTTTTTTACCTAAATTACATGTTTCTAAGTTGATTTTACTTATGGGTCTTCTATTATGAATTTGACTATGAACTATGTTGGGGTTTTGTAAAAGTGTGACTGTTTATGCATATTTTGAGCTATGAATTTTAGATCTATCTTGAGATTTGATGAATGATTTTGATTTATATTTCATGAGGGAATTATGAAGTGTTGGTGGGTGGTTTTATATTGAATTTACTTGCATGATTTCACTCTTGAATTGCATGGTTTTACACTAGCATTACACACCCATCAAGTGTCTATGGAAATGTTCAGTTAATGTATCTTGGGTTGTTGAAGGCCTAATGTTTGGCATATGAGTTAAGTGACTTTATGATGATGAAAGGATAATATGCATGTGTTGATTACATAAAGAGCATCTATAGTGTTATGTGTTGACCATAGCTAATTGAGGGTTAATACCTCCATTACATCGGATGGGGATGGTAAGCCATCAACCAATTGGGGGGTTGATATGTCAATCACTTTCGATGGAGGGTGGTCATATCCATCAACTAATTGCGGGGTTGATACCTCAATCGTCTCGGATGGGGGTGGTAAGCCATCAACCAATTGGGGGGTTGATATGCCAATCACTTTCGATGGAGGGTGGTCATATCCATCAACTAATTGCGGGGTTGATACCTCAATCGTCTCGGATGGGGGTGGTAAGCCATCAACCAATTGAGGGGTTGATACCTCAATAACTTTTGATGAAGGGTGGCCACGTCTATCAACCAATTGAGGGGTTGATTCCTCAATCACTTCTAAGGGGTGGTCTACCTTAGTTTCCAAGTACTAAGTTGCTTGGTCTATGATGATGATCTATTCCTACACATGTAATATGTCCTATACATAAACATGTTTACCTCAAGTACCATTCATGCATGCCATATTGTTATATGTTCATCTATTGCCTAATTATGTGTTTTAACTATGTTGCCTATCTATTGTTGCATTGCATCCTACATACTTAGTACATTTAAATGTACTAACACATACTCTATGCCTATATGATGTTATCATGTAGGAACCGGAGCCCCACTTGATTAACCTCCTCCTCCACGTGGCTAGTGTGATATCTCTCAAAACAAATTGGTGAGTCCTCAGCTTCGAGAACATACTTCTCTTGATTTATGCTATGTGTAGACTCTCTTTTCCTTATTGTATGCTTTGACTATGATATGCTTTGACTATGAGGTGAGCTCGGTTGCTTGTCTTGGCCCTCGCTAGGTTTTACGTTTAGAGGTGTTGTTGGACAAGTTATGTAAGGATGCTATAAGCTTTACTCCCTTTGACTCTTTTGATGTTTTGTGATATAAAGGATGTACCTTAACCCCATATCCCCTCTTTATTATCTTTTATTATTTTTTTATTGCTTTCGCGACCAAGGATGTGTAATGATATGTTAAGAGGCTTGATTGGGGTCCCTTCGGGTTCCCTATTTGCCATGTCACGTCTATGCCCTAGGCTTGGATCGTGACAAACTTTGTATCAGAGTGCTAGGTTGTTAATGGTCCTTCGCATCCAACACACCACGTTGATTAGAGTCTTATTCATGGTTGTGTTGTGCACCACAACTATGAGTAAGAGCCTTTGAGACGTTTTAGGGAATGTTTCTCTTCTTCTTACTCTATGTCGTGTTATAGAAATTAAGGTAAGGTTTTCCCCTAACAATTATTCTTTGCTATGCTAGATCATGCTAGAGAAAGAAAAGCCCGCACACCTAGAAACAACCGACTCATAGTGAGCTTTGGGATGCTCTGAGTTTTCTAGCTCAAGACGTGGCTAATCAAGTCAACCAAGGGGCCCAAGCCCTTCATGCTCCTACTCCAGTATCTCGAGTGAGAGACTTTATGCGGATGAACCCACCAGAGTTTAATGGGTCTAAGGTTGATGAGGACCCTCAAGAATTTATTGATGAGGTGTACAAAGTGTTGGCTATCATGGGTGTGAGGTCGGAAGAGAAGGCAGAGTTGGCAGTTTACTAACTCAAGGGGGTGGCTCAAATATGGTACACAATGGAAGGAGGAGAAGGGGAACAACAATGTGATTCTATGGGAGGAGTTTGAGGCAGCTTTCCTCAACCGGTTCTTACCTCTTGAGCTTAGGGAGGCCAAAATAATAGCATTCATGAATTTGAAGAAAAGGTCTATGTGTGTGAGGGAGTATGCCATCAAGTTCAATCAACTCTCAAAATATGCTCCACACTTGGTTGCCCACCCGTGGTCTAGAGAGAATAAGTTTATGATGGCTATATCCGATTTTATGACTGAGGAGTGCCGGTCTGCTATGTTGATTTGTGATATGAATTTGTCCCACTTAATGACTTATGCCGAACAATTGGAGGGGGAGAAATTGTGGAAGAGAAGGGGTCATGAGGCCAAGAGGGCCCATTCTGATGGTAAGTTCCAAACTCCTATGGGTGGCCGATTTCACCAAGGCCAAGGGTCTTCTCATACTCCTAGTGGGAGATTTGCCAATGACTACCCAAGGCCCCAAGAGGGTGGTGGTGTGTTTCCTAGATCCGTGTGTCCAAAATGTGGTAAGGGCCATGGTGGCCTATGCTTGAGGGATACCAATGCTTATTTTGGTTGTGGGGAAGTAGGCCACAAAATGATTTATTGTCCCTGAAATTGCAACAAGGGTAAGGATGTTCGTCCTTAAAGTTGGGATGCTAATATGGTTTCTTTAGGGAGAGGAGGCCAATAAGGTGGTGCCCCAAGACACCATAGGTTTTATGCTCTCCAAGGGAGGCAAGAGGTTGATG
Source organism: Solanum virginianum (assembly GCA_000787875.1). NCBI lineage: Eukaryota > Viridiplantae > Streptophyta > Magnoliopsida > Solanales > Solanaceae > Solanum > Solanum virginianum. The sequence continues at coordinate 271,358 of DF357671.1, read as the reverse complement.
CGGTGCCTGATTTTGTCACCAGTATGTTAAAAGTCTTTGATTTTGATGTGTATGCATTGATAGAACCGGGTGCCACTCTTTCTTTTGTTACTCCTCTTGTTGCCAAAATGTTTTATGTTGAGCCTGAATTGTTGTGTGTCTTATAAGGTGTCTACTCCCATTGGTGCATCTATTATTGCTAGAAAGGTCTATAGAAAGTGGTCAAGCGTAGGTTTATCTCTTGCATTAAAGCCTAAAAGTTGATCTCTAAGAGGTGTATTTATCATCTTGTGAGGTTTAGAGATATGGAGTCCAAAGTCCTTCCTATAGATTCCGTTCCGGTGGTAAATGAGTTCTTGGATGTCTTTCTAAATAACCTTCCCGATGTTCCTCCCATAAGGGAAATAGAATTTGGTATAGACCTCCTTCTCGATACTCAACCTATTTTTATTCCCCCTTACTGTATGGCCCCGGTGGAGTTAAAGAAGTTGAAGCAGTAATTGAGGGACTTGTTGGAGAAGGGTTTTATTAGGCCTAGCCAATCACTATAGGGTTCACAGGTGTTGTTTGTGAAGAAGAAAGATGGGTCTCTTGGAATGTGTATTGACTACGGACAACTTAATAGGGTTACCATCAAGAATAAATACCCTCTCCCAAGAATTAATTATTTGTTTGACCATCTTCAAGTGGCTAGTCACTTCTCTAAGATTGATCTTCGGTCCAAGTATCATCAAGTGAAAGTAAGGGAGTGTGACATTCCCAAGATGGACTTCCAGACTAGGTATGTGCATTATGAATTTTTGGTTAGGTCTTTTGGGTTGACCAATGCACCAACTATCTTCATGGATCTTATGAATAGGGTCTTTAAACCCTACCTTGATTTATTTGTGGTGGTTTTCCTTGATGATATTTTGATATATTCTCATAGTGAAGAGGAGCATGTGGCTAATTTGAGGGTAGTGCTACAAAGATTGAGGGAAGAGAAGTTGTATGCTAAATATGATAAATGTGAATTTTGGTTGAAAGGGGTTGCCTTTCTAGGTCATATAGTATCAAGGGATGGTATTATGGTGGATCCTAAGAAGATGGATGTGATTAGAAATTGGCCTAGACCATTGAACCCATCGGACATTAGAAGCTTCTTGGGCTTAGCGGGTTACTACTAGAGGTTTGTGAATGGGTTCTCTTCTATTGCTTCTTCCATGACTAAGTTGACTCAAAAAGAGTCTAAGTTTGTGTGGACCAATGAGTGTGAAAAGAGTTTCCAAAACTTGAAGGATAAGCTTGTGTTCGCTCCTATCTTGTCTCTTCCGGAAGGATCAAGAGGGTTTGTTGTGTATTGTGATGCCTCCTGGATTGGTTTGGGTTGTGTTTTGATGCAAAATGGTAAGGTGATAGTCTATGCTTCTAGATAACTCTAAGTGCATGAAAAGAATTATCCTACTCATAATCTTGAATTGGCCGCCGTGGTTTTTGCTTTGAAAATTTGGCCTCATTATTTATATGGGGTGCATGGTGATGTGTTTACCGATGATAAGAGTCTCCAATATATGTTCACTCAAAAATATCTCAACTTGATGCAATGAAGATGGTTAGAGCTTCTTAAGGATTATGCTATGAGTGTGCATTATCATCCCAGTAATGCTAATGTTATGGCAGATACTTTGAGTAGGGTGTCTCTGGGTAGCCTAGCTTATGTTGATGATGGGGGCAAAGAGGTAGCTAAGGAGGTTCATCTATTGGCTAGATTGGGGGTTAGGTTGTAAGAGGTTGATAATGGTGGTATTATGGTTGTTGAAAGTTCAAAATCTTCCTTGGTTGATGAGGTAAAAGCAAAGTAAGATCTTGACCCCTCCTTGTTAGAATTGAAGTCCTTGGTGAGAGTTGATAACTTGAGAGAGAAGATTCTTGATGAGGCTTATAATTCTTTCTATTCTATTCACTCGGTTCTACCAAGATGTATAGGGATTTGGAGGATGTGTTTTGATAGGGAGGTATGAAGAAAGACATTGCTAAATTTGTATCCAGTTGTTATAGTTGCCAATAAGTGAAAACCGAACATCAAAAGTCAGGTGGCCTAACCTAAGAGATAGAGATTCCTACTTGGAAGTGGGAGGAAATTAACATGGATTTTGTGGTTGGGTTGCCTTAGACTAGGAAGGGTTTTGATTCTATTTGGGTTGTGGTTGATAGAATGACAAAGTCAGCTTATTTCCTACCAGTTAAAACTACTTATGTGGTCGAAGACTATGCTAAATTATACATTCATGAGTTGGTTAGATTGCACGGGTTACCATTGTCCATCATATCGGATCGTGGTGCACTTCGCATTTTTGGAGGTCCTTCCAAAGAGTTCTTGAAACCAAGGTAAAGCTTAGTGCAACCTTTCACCCTCAAATAGATGGCCAAGCCGAAAGAACTATCCAAACTCTTGAGAATATGCTTAGGGCTTGCATTTTGGAGTTTAAGTCTAGTTGGGATGACCATCTTCCATTGATTGAGTTTGCTTATAACAATAGCTATCATTCTAGCATTGGCATGGCACCTTTTGAGGCCCTCTATGTTAGGCATTGTAGATCACCGGTTGGGTGATTTGAAGTGGGAAAAGTAGCATTGTTGGGTCCAGATCTGGTTATGGAGGCTAAGAAGAAGGTAAGGTTGATTAGAGAAAGGTTGAAAATAGCCTAAAGTCGTTCAAAGTCCTAAGCGGATGTCAGGAGAAGGGAGCACGAATTTAAAGTTGGTGATTGGGTCTATTTGAAGGTGTCACCCATGAAGGATGTGGTTCATTTTGGTAAGAAGGTTAAATTCAGTCCAAGATTTGTGTGTCCTTATAGGGTGTTGAGGAGGATTGGTAAGGTGGCCTATGAGTTTGAATTGCCTAGTAAAATGGACTTGGTTCATCCGGTGTTGCATGTATCCATGTTGAGGAAATTTGTGGGTGACCCGAATGCCATTGTCCCATTGAATGTTATGGGTGTCATTGAAGACAACTTGACTATGAAGAAGTTCCAGTAGAGATCTCAGATAGACAAGTGAAGAGGTTGAGGAACAAGGATGTTGCTTCTGTTAAGGTCATTCGGAGGAATTAACAAGTCAAAAGTGCTACATGGGAGGTCGAAGCGGACATGTAAAGCGATATCCCTATCTCTTCCATTCCACTCAAGCCTAAGGTACAAATTCTAAGTCTTTTATGTGATTTCATGTCTCATGTATCAGCCCTTTATGTCATTGCATACATTCATGTTTATATTGACAAAGTCATGGTGATTTTAACACTTATGTTGAGATTTTTGAAAATGGTGTTTAAGTGTAGTGTTGCATTTTGTTGGGGTTGATTTCTTCATTATTACTCTTCTTATGTACATTTCTTTGACATTCAGGGATAAATATTCCCAAGGGGGAGATATTGAAACGACCCCAAAAAGTGGCCAAAATGTGCCTTGGAAGTATCCAAAATCGTAATTTGTATATATCTCAATATTCGTGCGTGATATCAAAAATCCAACTTCAGTTCTTGATCAGGGGAAAAATTGATTGGAAAATGGGTCTACTCCCAATTTTAGAGCAGTCGAATCAGAATTTCAATTTCCCAAAAAATCGAGTTTTAGTAAGCTCTGCGCGCCCCCGGCATGACGCAACCAGGGCGCACAGATGTATATTGTTTTGATTGTTTTTGATTGCTTGGTCCAAGACTCTTGGGTCTTGGGCCTAAGTCGTTCCATGCATGAAAATAACTATACTTTGCTATATTTCACCTTCATATCATACAAGAAATTCCCCAATACTCTCTCAAACACTTAAGACAAATATTTCACGCCAAAATTCAAGTGCCAAAACTTATTTCAAATCTTAAGGATTTCACTCAAGCTTCAACTCCCCATTTCCAATCTTCATCAAGGATACTCCAAAGTCCCGGTATGTGGGTTTAAGTCCTTTTACCCATGGTGCTCGAGCTTTCTTTTTACCAAAATTATATGTTTCTAAGTTGATTTTACTTATGGATTTTCTATTATGAATTTGACTATGAACTATGTTGAGGTTTTGTAAAAGTGTGCCTGTTTATGCATGTTTTGAGCTATAAATCTTAGATCTATCTTGAGATTTGATGAAGGATTTTGATGTATATTGATCAGGGTATTACCTAGTATTGGTGGGTAAGGGCGCTCAAATGTATATTTTTTTGACTGTTTTTTGTTGCTCGGTCCAAGGCTCTTGGGTCTTGGGCCTAAGTCTTACCATGTGTAAAAATACCTATACTTAGCAATATTCCACCTTCATATCATACAAGACATTCCCCAATACTCTCTCAAACACTTAGACAAACATTTAACCCCAAAATTCAAGTGCCAAAATTCATTACGAATCTTAAGGATTTCACTCAAGCTTCAAGTTTCCAGTTCAATTTTCATCAAGGATACTCCAAAGTCAAGTTACGTGGGTTTCAACCATTGGGTCCTTTCACTCATGTTTCCCAAGATTTCTTTTTACCTAAATTACATGTTTCTATGTTGATTTTACTTGTGGATTTTCTATTATGAATTTTACTATGAACTATATTGGGGTTTTGTAAAAGTGTGACTGTTTGTGCATGTATTGAGCTATGAATCTTACATCTATCTTGAGGTTTGATAAAGGGTTTTGATGTATATTGCATGAGGGTATTACCTAGTTTTGGTGGATGGTTTTACATTGAATTTACTTGCATGATTTCACTCTTAAATTGCATAATTTTACACTAGCATTGCACACCCACCAAGTGTTTGATGAAATGTCCAGTTAATGTATCTTAAGTTATTAAAGGCCTAATGTTTGGCATATGAGTTAAGTGACTTTATGATGATGAAAGTATGATATGTATGTGTTGATTAAATGAAGAGCATCTATAATGTTGTGAGATAACCATAGCCAATTGAGGGGTGACGCCTCATTCACCTCAGATGGGGTTGTGAGCCATCAACCAATTAAGAGGTTGATACCTCAATCACTTCCGATGGAGGGTGGTCATGTTCATCAACCAATTGAGAGGTTGATACCTTAATTGCCTCGGATGGGGTTGTAAGCCATCAACCAATTGAGGGGTTGATACCTCAATCATTTCCGATGAAGGGTGGTCATGTCCATCAACCAATTAAGGGGTTGATTCCTCAATCACTTCCAAGGGGTGGTCTACCTTAGATTCCAAGTACTATGTTGCTTGATCGATGATGATGGTCTATTCCTACACATGTAATATGTCCTACATATAAGCATGTTTCCCTCAAGTACCATTCATGCATGCCATATAGTAATATGTTTATCTATTGCCTAATTATGCTTTTTGACTATGTCACCTATCTATTGTTGCATTGCATCCTACATACTTAGTACATTCAAACATACTAACACATACTCTATGCTACATAATGTTACCATGTAGGAACACGAGCCCCACTTGATCATCCTTCTCCACGACGTGGCTAGTGCGATATTTGTCAAAGCAACTTGGTGAGTCCTCAACTTCGAGGACATAGTTCTCTTTATTTTTGCTATACATATATATTCTCTTTTCTTTATTGTATACTTTGACTATGACAGTGAGCCCGATTGATTGTGTTGGCCCCCACTAAGTGCTATGTTCAGAGGTGTTGTTGGACAAGTTATGTATGGATGCTATAAGCTTGACTTTGACTCTTTTGATGTTTGGTGATATAAAGGATGTCCCTTAGCCTTGTATCCCCTCTTTACTATCTCTTATTGTTGTTTTATTGCTTCCGCGACTAAGGATATGTAATGATATGTTAAGAGGTTTTATTGGGGTCCCTTTGGGTTTGCCATTCACCATGTCATGTCTAGGCCCTAGGCTTGGGTCATGACACCAACACACCGCGTCGATTAGAGTCTTATTCTTGGTTTTGAAGTGCATCACAACTATGAATGGGATGCTGTGAGACATTTTAGGAAATGTTTCACTTTTTCATGGTCTATGTCATGCTTTCGGTGTAACTGTAAGGCTTTTCCCCTTACGAATGATCTTATTTCCTTCTAGATCATATCGTTTCCTAGTGGAAGACTAAGGAGAGCTTGTACTCCGGAGGAGCAATCGGCCCCTCCAACTCCTCAAGTTCCTCAAGATAGAGAGCTAGCCCAAGAAGAGTTTTGGGATGCTATCACAATTTTGGCCTATGCTATGACCAACAAAATGAACCAAGGGGCCCAAGTCCCTCGTGCTTCCACTCCGGTCTCAAGGTTGAGGGATTTTATAAGAATGAATCCACCAGAGTTCTACGGATCCAAGTCGAAAGAGGATCCCCAAGAGTTCATCGATGAGCTTTATAAAGTGCTATCTATCATGGGGGTCAATTTGGAGGAGAAGACGGAGTTAGCAGCCTACCAACTCAAAGATAAGGCCTAAATTTGGTTCACCCAATGGAAATTGGAGAGGAGAGAGGATGATGCTATTCCTTGGAACGAGTTCAAAACTGCATTCCTCAACTAGTTCTTTCCTAATGATCTAAGAGAGACTAAGATGATGGAGTTTATGAACATTAAGCAAGGTTCCATGAGTGTGAGGGAGTGTGCCCTTAAGTTCAATAAGCTTTCTAAGTATGCTCCACATTTGGTAGCCGACCTTAGAGCTAGAATGAACAAATTTGTGTCGGGGGTGTCCAACTTGATTTATGAGGAGTGTCATACCTCCATGCTAATAAATGATTTGGATTTGTCCTAACTCATGATGTATGCCGAACAACTAGAGGGGGAAAAGCTTAGAAAAAAAGAAGAAGTGGTGAGTCCAAGAGGGCTCATTTTGAAGTTGTTTCTAAGGTTCCAAGGGTGGCCGGTTTCCTCAAGGCCACAAGTTCCAAGGCCAAGGGCCTTGCATTGCTCTTAATAAGAGATTTGCTAATGATAATTCAAGGTTCCGAGGTGGTAATGGTGGAGTATCTAATCCTAAGTGCCAAAAGTGTGGGAGAAACCATGGTGGCCCATGTTTGAAAATCTTAAATGCTTGCTTTGGTTGTGGTGAAATGGTTCACAAGATTATTGATTGTCCTCATGCTCAAAAGAAAGGTTTGAAAGACCCCAAAAAGTGTCTCAAAATGTGCCTCAGAATGCCTGGAATATTAATTTTCGTATATCTTAAATTCATCTGCTATTTTAAAAATTCAACTTTATATTTGTTATTAGGGGGGTCAAAATTAGGCGAAAAAGGGTCTAACCCCGATTTAAGAGCGAAAGAA